>PVHT021183577.1:1510569-1559003 GCA_004024745.2 Catagonus wagneri
AAATTGGTGCAGCCACTGTGGAAAACAGTATGGAGATTCCTCAGAAAACTCAAAATAGAATTACCATTTGATCCAGCAATCCCACTTCTGGGCATCTATCCAGCAGACACCATGACCCGAAAAGACACCTGTACTCCAGTGTTCATTGCAGCACTCTATGCAATAGCCAGGTCATGGAAACAACCTAAATGCCCATCCACAGAAGAGTGGATAGGGAAGATATGGTACATAGGCAACATTCTTAAAAGGAAGCAAAAGCAATAGAACACAAAGGTTAGAGTAAAAACAAAAGCCCAAAACAGATCCACAGTGGAGTCAGATTTTGCTCTTCCCTGTTCCAATCAGGGTGCACTTCCTGGGAGAGGCAGCTCAAACCAAGATGCACCAGGCAGCTAAGGGAGGGAGAGAGCTTTAAAGCCAAGTTAGGAGTGTGTGCTCAGTGTCCTTGCATCTGCTGGCTTTCAGTCTGGCTGGAGGTTGGGATGTTTGGGGAAGGTAGACAGAGAAGTGGAGCCAGGAGTTCCCATTGTGGCTTGGAGGGTTAAGGACCCACTGTTGTCTTTGTGAGGATGCGGGTTCAATCCCTGGCCTTGCTCAACAGGTTAAGAATCCAGTGTTGCTGTGAGCTGTGGTGTAGGTCACCAGCGCAGCTCAGATCTGGCATTGCTGTGGCTGTGGTGTAAGCTACCAGCTGCAGCTCTCTCTTTCTTTCTTTCGTTCTTTCTTTCTTTCGTTCTTTCGTTCTTTCTTTGTGTTTTTAGGGCCTCACCCACGGCACATGGAGGTTCCCAGGCTAGGGGTCCAATCAGAGCTGTAGCTGCTGGCCTACAGCACAGTCACAGCCACAAGGGATCTGAGCCGTGTCTGAAGCTTACACCACAGCTCATGGCAATGCTGCACCCTTAACCCACTGAGCGAGGCCAGGGATCGAACCTGCGTTCTAACGGATGCTAGTCAGATTCGTTTACCCTGAGCCACAATGGAAACTCCCAGCTGCAGCTCTGATTCCACCCCCGAGCCTTGGAACTTCCATGTGCTACAGGTGCAGCCTAAAAAGAAAAAAAAGAAAGCAATGGAGCCAGAATTGAGGGCGTGCGCCCCATTGCAACCAGACTAGCAGCCGCTTCTAAAGTCCTGTGGGAAAATGTGATGTAAAAGCTGAAAATGATTGCAGAGAGACTTTGAAACAGTGGAATCAAAATTCGACATGAGATCAGTGTAGTAATGAATGAAATTGCAGCCTTTAACGTGCTGGCCCCTCCAGACAAGACCTGATTTGGGGCTGAGCCTGATGGGGACAGACCGAGGCTCATGAAAGCAGAGAGCATCATCCAGACTGACAGACTCTGAAAGTCAACAAAGAATTGGAGAAAACCACCAGGAAGATAAAAAGCTTATAAGTGAGCTGAGATCTCCCAGACGGAAAAAAATGTCAGCGGACCGAAGTGGAAGCCTCAGCGTGCTGGGCAAGATGCGGCCTCCTCGCCCGGCCCCCTCTGCAGCAGCAGGAAGTGTCAGACAAGCCCCCGGGGCCCGGTGGCAGGACTGGGTGTCCAGGGACCCTGGGGCGGAGGAGAGTGGCTTGCAGTTGTCCAGGGTCGGTGCCTAGGCAGGTGTCCAGGGCAGGACCGAGGCACAGACCCACCAGGGAGCCTGGCAGGCGGAATAAACGCAGGCAGCAGGCTCAGATCAGGACAGTAGGGGCTGGCGGGGACTGTGGCTAACTGCCTGGGGTGGGGGGGGCAGCTATCGCTCAACCCCTCCTGTCTGTTTGCAGGCAGGTTTGAGGGCCCCACGATGCTGCGTCGTCTTGTTTTTGGAGGGGTCAGAAATCAAGATTTTACTGGGAAATTGCCTAATGCCTAAAAGTCGTTAATTAATTCAGATGGGAAAACACACGTATAAGCACTGCACATGTCCAGTTAAAAAGACAGATCAAGTCTTGAGTGCAGGCTAGCGGTTGAATCCTTTCATTTAAATCCCCCCCCTCCCCGGCGGGGGGAGAAGGGCTCGCTATCAGGATAGGATTTCAAAAATAGCCAGATTTTCCTGGAATCTAAAAGCCTCCTTTGCATTAAGGGCCAGACTAGGAAAGGCTTTCTAAAATCACAGAAGAGGCACACAAAAGGCTGAAGCAGAAAATATCAGCCGACATCAGTCTCTGTGCAGCCTCTGTGCCAGGTCCTAAGAGTAAATTACCAATTCGTTGGCCATATTTTCATCTAAATATGGCTTTGTGGGGTCTGAAGTCTTGTCGGTTTGGGGTTTGGGTTTCTGAAACACCATCTAAAGGAATAAAAATGAAATCGCATTTAGTGATGTGTTGACCCAAGAGTTTCCAGACGTAGCGTCAGTCACAGCCCCTCCCCCAGAATTACGTCACCGGAGGAACCCTGCAGGGGTTGTCGCCTTTTCAGGACTTTTCCTTGGTGTATCTGCCAGGGTTGGGCAAGGGAAGCAGAGCCACTCTGATCACTTGGAAACCGGGCTTTATCCTCGGGAGTGGACCTGCCACACGTGGGAGCTGAGGGGTTGGAAGGAAGGTGGGTCAGGGAGATGACAAGTCATTTCTCCATTTCCCCTGGGACATGGAGCAGCTGGCGAGGTGGATCCTTGGGGGAAACGCAAGAAGGCAAGCGCCCTCGGCCGCTTCGTGGACTGTGGCTGAGGAGAGGACCTGGTGGGACACGTACCGGGGTGGCTGCTGTCCCTCTGGCCACGGCCATGGGTCTGCAGTGACCAGAGCAGAGGAAGCTGTGACGTGGAGCCGGAAGGATGCTCCTGCCCCGGGCAGGGTGGAGGTGCAAAGGACTGCTGGCCCCGGGGCCCCCACATCCACCCAGCCCCACGCCGACCAGGATATCCTTCTGGGCACAGCAGCCGCTTGCACATTGCTCCCTCAGATCTCCCATAAATCCCTCTTCCCAGCCACTCCAACCAGAAGCTTATAAGGCGGGGACTCTGGGAAATGTAGTCCCAGCCTTGGTCACGGAGAGCAGATAATTCTGCACATGTGGCAAATGGTAAAGATAAGACTTCTGGCTGAAACATTGCATTTAGGTCAGTATAATATTGAACACAGTTTATTATATAAACATTTCCTTCATCAAAGATAGGGAAATAGATTGGGTTTTCCAATAAACTGTGTATGAAAAGCTTGATTAGCTTACCTCAAATTTAAAATTTTTCAAAATAAATACTGAAATCTAAAATGCAGGAGTTCCCGTCGTGGCTCAGTGGTTAACGAATCCGACTAGGAACCATGAGGTTGCTGGTTCGATCCCTGGCCTTGCTCAGTGGGTTAAGGATCCGGCGTTGCCGTGAGCTGTGGTGTAGGTCACAGATGCAGCTCGTATCCTGTGTTGCTGTGGCTCTGGCGAAGGCCGGCAGCTACAGCTCCAATTGGACCTCTAGCCTGGAAACCTCCATATGCCGTGAGTGCAGCCCTAGAAAAGGCAAAAAGACAAAATAAATAAATAAATCGAATGCAATTCCACTCCCCTTTGTATCTTAAAAATGGACAAAAGCCAGCTTAGATGTTTGAAATACTTGAATCTTGAATTTCAGAATAATCAACTGTTTTGTAAACAACATTTTGTGTCCTATTTTTAAGTGAAAAGGTAAAAAAAGAATGTACATAGGGAGTTTCTGTTGTGGCTTAGCAGGTTACAAGCCTGACTAATATCCATGAGGTTGCGGGTTTGATCCCTGGCCTCGCTCGGTGGATTAAGCATCTGGTGTGGCGTGAGCTGTGGTGTAAGCAGCTTAGACCCCGCATTGCTGTGGCTGTGGCGTAGGCCGGCAGTGGTAGCACCGATTCAGCCCCTAGCCTGGGAACTTCCATTATGCCGCAGGTGCAGCCCTGAAATGCAGAAAAAAAAAGTTATATATATATATATATATATATATATATATATATATATATAAATAACTGGCTTTGTTGTACGGCAGAAATTAACACTGTAAATCAACTATAGTTCACTAAAAAAGAAGACGAGAGAAATGGTTTCAAGTGCTGCCTGCTAGCACCGCCCCACGAAGAGCACACTGCAGAGAGAGATGTGTGAAGGCTGCTCCTGGGAGACGGGGCGTCGAGTCAGGGAGTGTCATGGCTCCAGTCTTTGTAACACCAGTTTTTAAAAGAGAAGGCAGTCTCGGCGTACCGTTTTTGGTACAATGACTGATTTATGGCTCTCACGAAGAGCTGCTGAGTGTCATCTAGAGACAAATTTGAAGTCTTCTTATTTCTTTTTATCTTCCTATTTAATTTGTATTTAAAACGCAGCGTTCAACATGCTTCTTTGAGCAATGAATGGTCCGGTCCATGTATATTCTAAGCCATAGCTGAGGGTGACGGCCAAATGAAATGGCACCATGAAAAGCCATTTCAAACTTTATAGAGGTCAAGCCTGCCTTGGTGGCCAGAGTCCCTCCACAAGTGACAAAGCAGACGGAGGAGAGACCGCCCCGGTCCCTGCAGCTGCAGTCACCGGCGGGGTGCCTGGGGGACTGGTTTCTACCTTGCCTTGTCCGGGGCTCCAGCGGGACTGGCAGTCAGACACCAGGCAGAGTGAGAGGTTATAAGCTCCCTCCCTGCCCCCCAAAGAGACTGGACATCTGGGCAGCGAGGAACGAAGGCCCAGATCCCCGCCAGGTTGACTGGTAAAGGGCTTGCCAGTCCAAGGCCGTCCATGGGACCTTGGGAGGGGCAGTCTGTTTCTTCAGACACACAAAGCGATGAGCAAGACAAAGCGTGAGGACAACGTGACACATCCAGAGGACAGAGTGAACCTCCAGCACATGGCCGGGGACGTCCACGGGCCGCGACACGTGCCCCTCACGACGTGGCGCTCGGTGATGGGTGACTGGCCGGCCGAAGAGGGGCTCGCCCCTGGGTCACGAAGGACGCTCTGGGCGCAGGGCCGGAGGCTCGGGTCGGACCAGATCCTCACAAAACAGCATTCACCGCTCCGTGCAACCAAAACTAGCAAAGGTGGAGCCCAGCCTGCTCCAGGGCTAAGCTCCGCTCTCGCTGTGTCATCTTCTCTGTTGAGCAGAGTCTTCTTTGGTGGCAGATAACAAGACACGTGACCACCAGCAGCTGCGCGGCTCAGAGCCTCACTTCTGGGTGAAGAGGGGCCCTCCCTGTTGGCAGTGATGGGAGCTGCGTGCCAGTGGTGGAGTCAGGTCTTCCTGGAAGTGCGGGCTAAATGCGGGCAGCAGAGGAGGTGGGCCCAGTGGAAATCACAAACGGAAGAGAGTCTTTGTCTTGTATAAAACTGCAGGCTGAGGAGTTCCCATCGTGGCTCAGCAGAAACAACTCCGACTAGTATCCATGAGGACGCAGGTTCAATCCCTGGCCTCTCTCAGTGGGTTAAGGATCCGGCGTTGCCGTGATCTGTGGTGTAGGTCGCAGACGCGGCTCAGATCCCAAGTTGCTGTGACTGTGGTGTAGGCCAGTACCTGTAGCTCAGATTGGACCCCTAGCTGCAGGTGTGGCCCTAAAAAGCCAAAAAAAAAAAAAAAAACAACCCAAAAACCGCAGGCCGAAACAAAGAAAGGAAAAAAAAGAATATTAATATATAAAAAATGGCTTACCACATAAAACAACTAATTAGAATATATAACAGCAGAAGTCGTAACCTAGAAAAAGTCAGTAACATCAACAACAAAGATAAAATGCCTCGGAATAAACTATTCAAGGTCATCATGAACGAAACTTTCATATGTTCCTGAGGGGCAGAGTAAGCCTAAAATAAATGAGAAAATACGTCACATGCTTGCATCAGAAGATCAGCATAATATGCCCATTCTTCCAGAATTAGTGTGTAAACCTCCCCTGACCCCAGTGACAGCTCGATGGGGGCGTGTGCTCAGGGTACACGGCCGTGTCAGGCTGAGGTGGGAAAACAGCAGCATCGAAGAAGGAGGCAAGACCGGTCCTGCCAGACCTCAAAATGTACTTTCACCTGCCTTCCCTAAAACGGTGTAGTACTAACACGTAAATGGACCAAAAAAAAAAATCAGCGAAATGGAGTAAAAAGTCCAGGAATAGACTCCTAACATTTATGAGGGTTTCGTGTATGGCAAAGTCGGCATCTTGGTCAACAGCGTTAGAACAGCTGGGTAGCCATTCTCACACATGCACAGAAATGATAAATTGGGACAAAGATTTAAGTTATTTTATCTATCTCTCTATCTATCTATCTATCTATCTTTTTAGGGCCACACCTGTGGCAAATGGAGGTTCCCAGGCCAGGGGTGGTATCAGAGCTGTAGCTGCTGGCCTACACCACAGCCACAGCAACACGGGATCCCAGCTGTGTCTGTGACCTACACCACAGGTCACGACAACACTGGATCCTTAACCCACTGAGCAAGGCCAGGGATCAAACCTGCATCGTCATTGATGCTAGTCAGATTTATTTCCGCTGAGCCCCGACGGGAACTCCTAAATTATTTTTAAACAGGAGACCACAAAGGTAATACAGAATAATAGGTTTAAAAAGTAGTCTTGGATTAGGGGAGCTGTGTATCTGTGATACAAAATCAGAAACGATAAGAGAAAAAAAAAAAGCAGATTTGATCACATAATAACAGTAATAATATCTTCTGTGTGAGGTTCCACCCTAAGCACACATATGAGACAAATGACAAACTTAGAAAAGCATTTGCAATTCATATCACAAAGGTCCAAGTTCCCCAATAAGGACACTAGCAACAAAAATTTTTAAAGGACAACGACTATGCAGAGAGATTTCAGAGAAGAGGAAATGTAATGCAAAGAAACTAGTGGACGCTTTGGCCATTTTGCCTGAAACCTTAGCCAGACCCACGCATTCGCAACAGCATTTCCTGGTTTCCTTGTAGCCACAGCAACCATTCGGCTAAGCTTTCTGCTACCAGGTAACCAGGGCCACCTTCCCACCAGTTCCCAGCAGCATGTCCTCAGTGCAGCTGAGCCACTGTGCCCACTGCTGTGTGCACACGTGTGTTCCTGTACACATACACCTAGCTGGTTGCACGTAAAAACAACACGTCCGGAAAGATGTACGTTTGTCCCTCGGTATCCGCAGGGCGTTCATTCCAGGACCCCCGGGAGGTACCAGAATCAGCACACGGTCAAGTTCCTCCTATAAAAGGGCCTCCGTGGTTCCGCATCCACAGAGAGTGGCCGTCCCCGCACACAGTGACAGATAAGCTCAGCTGCGTCCTCAGAAAAGAGCCAGGCAGCACCAGCAGGGGCAGAAGGACACTTCCCATCATGTCCTGTTTCGTAGCTTCCGAATTTGGAACCGTGTAAACGTGTTCTCTGTTCAAAAAGCCGTCTGTCCACTTTAAAGAGGAAAAAGTTTGCATTTTAAAATATGTATGTTTAAGGTTTTTGGAACTCAGTGATTTGGAAGTGATTATTACTCATCATGATTTTCTTAAAAAAGACCCCCACTAAATGGATGAGAATTCGGGAACTCCGCTGAGACACACAGTGGTCAGTTAAACAGCATCAGTGACGGGTCGCGTCCAGAATCGGTGTGAAGAGGTGTCGTCGGGAGGAAGAGGGGAGGGGGCCCTTGCCTTTACCGGACACTTCACGGCCGGTTTTTGCTGCGGGCAGGTTCTGTCTGGGCCCCTCTCCAGCTTTACAGCCTGAGGCTCATGAGGTCCGTCGTTGGGGTGTTGCGGAAAACCGTGGCAGCGGAAAGAGACAGGCGGCACTCGGAGATGCGGATTGGCCTGGTTTACTCAGCACCGGGGCGGTGCGGGCTCAGAGGGGTGGCCTGAGGAGTCTGAGCACCAGGTCTTTGTTGTGGGTGGCTTTTATCCAACACAGACTTCAGGTCTTAAGGTTTTCCTGCACAAGCAGTCCCGGCCCTCCCCCTTCCCCCAGAAGACAGAGTTCCTGCCTGAGAAGCTGAGCAAACAAGATTACAAAAGTGAAACTGATGAACAGCGTGGGGAGCACAGTTAGCAGGGCTGCTGGCAAGGACATAAGATACATAATTGGTACAAGATGACAAGAAGGGCAGAATTTGGCTGGCAGAGCTGCTGATAAGCAGGGAGCTGCCTCTTCGGGTGGGGGCGGGGTTGTTTCTCTAGTTAAAACTCTTATTTCATGGGGACTGGTGACAAGTCCTGCTCACCCTTTCCAGCCTCTTTCACGGCCCAGCCAGTGATGCGAGGGATTGCCTGTGAAGAAGGCAGAGGTGTTAGCCTGAGTTGTGGACCACTGCTGGCAGAGAGCAAGCCCCGCACCCCGCCGACTGTGGTCAGTGGAGTCTGGTTCTAATGGGCTTTGTGCAGCACAGCGACGGCACCACTGCTTTCCTGTCACCAGGCACCTGTCCACATGGCAAGGCGGCTGGAGAAAGCCTGGACAGCCCGCGTGGGTTCCGGTCACTCTACGTGCTTCCGGCAGCCGCTGGCCCCTTATGTGTGGTCAGTGCCCACGACAGGAGTCTGTGAAGTTTGTGAAAGGTATTTGAGATATAGCTGAGTTGAGAAAAACTCAGTGCACAGCCCAGAGGCAGATCTGGGTTCCCGGTGAGGAGTTTTTCTCCTTAGTCTGTTTTACCCGCTGGCGCCTCTCAGGTCCAGGGCCCGTTTTCTGCAGGCGGGGCTGTGATGCCGTCAGAATCTGGAGATTTGGTTGTGGGGGCGGACCTTGGTGACCGCCTGCTGCTGCCTGCTTCCCAGATGCAGTGTTCGGGCACTTGCCTACCCGCCGAGATGGCCATGACACCCCAGACCAGCCCTCGGTGCCTTCACGGTCGCGGCCCTCGGGGTCACACGCAGAGCAGCAGGGACTCGGTCGCTGTCCGGTTACTAGCGCCACCGTAGCAAGTGCAGTCTCACAGCGTGGAGGCTGGAAGCCGGGATCAGGGCGTGGGCAGGCTGGTTTCTCTAAGGCCTCCCTCCTCGGCCCGCAGGCGCCAGCCTCTCCCCGTGTCCTCACGGGCTCCACCCTCTGTGCCGAGTGCCTCGTCTCCTCTTCTTATAAGGTCTTCCAGCAGTGTTGGGTTAGGGCCGTTCCAGTGAGCTCTTTTTAACTCCGTCCCTTCTTTAGAGACCCTGTCCCCAAGCAGCCACACTCTGAGGTCCTGGGGGTCAGAGTTGGTGGGGACACAGTTCAGCCCGTGCCGGTCGGCCGGTGACACGTTTCCAGCTGAGGTTGGACAAGGGGACACTCTGCCTTCTGAGTCCACACTGTACGCGGCCGTGCTGTCCACGCTCAGTGCGCCTCGTTCACGACGCTGCGCTTTCTGTGGACGGTTTTACAGTTTCACTTGGCCTGAGCCTGACGCTGAAGGACTGGCTGGTGTCACCGCGTTCAGGCTGTGACGGCCCCCGTGGAGGAAACACGTCCCTCAAGCCGTACCTGGGAGCTCACGTGTTTGTAGCATTGGGTCCCACGGTAAGGAATCAACAATACCGCTAAACAAGGTGTCTTTCAACAGAAACACACGTAAAACAAAGGAATATGTTGGTTGGTTGGCAAGAAAGCAGAGACCAGTGACTCCCAGGAACCAGACCCTCTGTTTCCCCCACGAGAAATGGTCCCGCACTCTCTAATGCTGTGTTCACGGCCACTGTAGGGAGTGTGACGGCCCCGAGTCACGAGAACTGGCTGAAGCTTGATCCCAGTTTGGGAGAGGCCTTGACCTGCAGCTTATTCAGCTTATTCAGTTCAAGGGAACTGGGCTGTCTGTCTCCTGAGCCGCTTGCTGTCCTGGTGGCGGGTCTCTCCTGGGGCACCAGCTCCTGGGCGCTTCCAGCCTGGCCGATGTGTCTGGCCAGCGATGCTCCTGCCCCAGAGAGCGGTCTCAGGCAGGAGCCGGGAGCTGCTGTGTGCGTGAGCCCCCTTTGCAGGAGCCTCCGGAAGAGTCAAGGGGGAGTGAGAAGGCGTTTTTATGGGTGAAAAACGGGAAGCAGCCTGCCAGTTGCCCAGCAGTCCTTGGGAGAGGTGGCATCGTGGCTATCCTCTGCCACCTGGCAAATTACCCCTAAGCATCGCAGCTTTTAAGCCTCAAGCGTTGCCGTTGACGCCCCCACGCAGTTTCCGGAGGAGCAGCACCCTGGGAGTGGCTCACCTGGATGGCTCCGGCTCGGGCCTCTCGTGAGATACAGCCAAGCCAGCGGCTAGGGCTGACGTTGCCTGGAGGCTTGTCCGGGTTGGGGCTTGGACTTCAGGTTCCGGGACACGGCTGTCAGCAGGAGGCCTCAGCTCCGCCCCGTCGGGCGCCTCCCAAGGGCTGCCCGGGACAAAGCAGCCGGCTCCCGCAGGCGAGGGGCGCGGAGGCCGATCGCGATGGCAGCGGCAGTGTCGTCTACAGCCTTGCTCTAAGTCCCACAGGGCAGCGTGGTGCGCGCTCGCTGCTGCAGATGGAGTTTGAAACTGGTTTTCCTGACTCAGTGACCACGTTCTATCTGTGAGCCGTGGTCGGCATTCCCGTGCTGCGGGTACGGTCAGCCCTTTGAAAAGACAGTGTCTGAAATTCAAGGCCCTGTGCCCCGGGCGGGTCTTAGTGAGGGGTGACGGATGACGTGAGCCCCGCTTTCTTTCTCCACCCCCCGAGCTGACTCATGGGCCCGCGTGCAGGCCCTCCCTCCCCTCCGCCGCTTCCTGCAGCCGCTTGTTCCCCTGTGGGGATGCAGGGGGAGAAGTCTGAGCATCATCTGAACTTCCGCTCTCTTTCCAGTTGCCTTTTCCTCCGCAGGTGCAGGGCAGGTTCACTTCCTCTGGGATGACGTGAGGTTTGGGGATGCTGACCTCACAGCGCGTACCCCTCCTCTGTCTCCTATCTAGGCCGTAGTTCTTTCCGACCTAAAATTCATCGATTCGGTTCATGTACCTGTCCTCCACCTGGAGGGTGGGCCTGGCGTTCCATCGGTAGCACTCAGGGACTAACAGCGGAAGAGGAGGAACACGATAAATTCTTCACCACGTCACCCCAAACCTGGAGGACCCCTTTCCTGCCCGCTGCTTTCCCATCCGTACTGTACAGGTGAGGACGGGGATTCAGAGCGAGGAGAAGTGACTCGCCCAGGGTCACAGCCAGTGTGGTACCCAAGTCCAAACTCCGTGACTTCCCACTTTGTATCACGCAGGTGTTCCTTGAATGGATGAGCAGGTAGTTTCCATGCTTAACCGGGCTTGTTCCTGTAGCTCGGCGCTCAGGTTGTAACACAGGATCTCACCAAAAGACAGAATATTCCAAATCAGGGGTGTCAGGTAAAGTCTGGGTTGTGGGCGTGCCGTGCTGATCTTTATAAATGTGAGTACAGTTGTATCCTTGTTGAGAAGATTGAATGTGATTCTTTTCCTTTTCCATGTATTTTTAAGCATGCAGTACTTCTTCTGTTGTTTGGAGTGGATACTCTTAGCAAGCACTGGTTCCATCCTGGGCAAAGCATCAGTACTATTACAGTAGTAGAGCATTAAGCATCCGTAATACACATTTTTTTTATTTTTTTGTCTTTTTGCCTTTATCTGAGCCCCAGCCATGGCATATGGAGGTTCCCAGGCTAGGGGTCTAACAGGAGCTGTAGCTGCCGGCCTTCGCCACAGCCACAGCAACGCAGGATCCGAGCCGCGTCTGCAACCTACACCACAGCTCACGGCAACGCCGGATCCTTAACCCACTGAGCAAGGCCAGGGACCGAACCCGCAACCTCATGGTTCTTAGTCGGATTCGTTAATCACTGAGCCACGAAGGGAACTCCCATAATACACATTTTAGATGTTTGTTTTCTTCCCAGTTAATCTTCCACTCAACATGCCATCAGCTATTTTTTCTGTGCTATTATTTCCCACGGGTCTTGGTAAAAATACTATGTAAACAAAAGAAAATCTCATAAATGCATGAAGAGTGAACCAATGAATTGATTCATCCGTTTTCTGGACCAGGATGCCACAGACCAGATGTACCCTAGTCCAAGGCTAGAGTCCTTTTGAGAAAGCGGATTGCCTCAGTGTGGCCCTAAGCCCCTCACGCTTGCTCAGGAGAGAGATGGATAAAGAGACGGGGAGAGACACAGAGGTCTTTATGCCACTGCTGGATCTGTTCTTTGTAGTGTCTGGGGAGACGTTACCGCCCTGGTGGTGAAGAAAAAGAGTCTGAGGTGAGAGGGGAAAGTTACTGTCACCTCCACAGAAGGCAGCTTACCCACTGCCCAGGCAGGGCCGGTGCCGTGGCTGAGCAGTCGAGTACGACCTCAGCTCACTGCGGTTGCAGTGGTGTCTCAGAGGAAGGGGTCTAGGGTTGGCGTGTACGGTGTTGACGTCCAGGCTTCTGATTCCTGTGGCTGCTGTAACAAACCACCACACAGTGGGCAGCACGAAACAACAGAAGTGTCTTCTCTCGTGGTCTGGAGGCCAGAACTCCAAGGTCAAGTGCTGGTAGGACCGTGTTCCCACCACAGGCCCTCGGGACGGACCCATGCCCTGCCTCTCCCAGCTTCTGGTTTCTGCAGGTGCTCCTTGGCTTGTGGCCACATCACTCCAGTTTCTGCCCCTCGTCCCACCGCCTCCTCCTCCTCCTCCTGTGTCTCTTATAAGCACACCTATCAGTGGACTTAGGGCCCACACGATAACCCAGGATGCTCTCCTCATCTTAAGAGCCTTAATTACGTCTACAGACTTTCTCCCTAAATAAGGTCACAGTCCCGTGTTCCAGGGAGTAGGGTGTGGGTTTATCTTGGGGCTGTCACTCAGTCACTCTGTGTTGTCCATGGTCTAAACGGGGGGGGGGGGGTGTCTTTGAATGGGGATGTCACACCAGGATTGGGCAGCGTCCTCAGTATTCGAGTTTGGGTTTGACGGGCACAACAGGGCAAGGGTCTGGGGGAGTTCGGACAGGTACACAGTTGTCTGCTGAGCAAATGCTCTGCCCCGCTGAGCGCTCTTGTGTCCTGGACCGGGGCTGTGTGGGACTTCAGTAAGTTGATTCTGAAGAGGTTCCTAAAGCAGGTGATATCAAAGGAAGATACTGTTGGGATCCAGCATCGGGGAGGGAGGAGGATCTCAGCCAAATTTCTAGGGCCCTCAGTGCCCACACCACCAGGTGGGACCTGTAGTGGCCAAGCTTCCTGGGGGAAAGAAAACAGACCACAGTTTATCGCTGTAGGAGTGAGCCTCAGACGCCAGTCATACATTTAAATGACTATGCTGTACGCTTAAAACTAACACAGTTCTGTAGATCACTGTACTTCAGCTTAAAATAATAACAATAGGAGTTCCTGTCGTGGCTCAGTGGTTAATCTGACTAGGAACCATGAGGTTGCGGGTTCGATCCATGGCCTTGCTCAGTGGGTTAACGATCCGGTGTTGCCGTGAGCTGTGGTGTAGGTCACAGACACGGCTCGGATCTGGCGTTGCTGTGGCTGTGGTGTAGGCCGGTGGCTACAGCTCCAATTAGACCCCTAGCCTGGGAACCTCCATATGCGGTGGGTGCGACCCTAGAAAAGGCAAAAACACAAAAAAAGTAAATAATAAATAAATAAATAATAACAATAACTCAGTCCCAGAAGTGCTATTTATGGACACAGGTCTTGTAAGACTCCCTGGGCAGAGGGAGCAGGACAGTCAGCAGTCGGGAGGCTCCAGATTTCGGGCGCCTTCATTTTTGTCCGGTTACTTGGCTCCATGACAGCACGCTCAGCCTGGGGGACCCCAGTGGTGGCCATGACAGCAGTACCTTCCGGGTCACCCCCTCTCTCCTGGCAGGTGGAGGGGCCACAGAGTCTTGACAGCTGGGATCCGACCTCGGGGGTGGGGTTCTAACCCCCGAACAAGAAGCCGGTGATCGGTAGAGTCTCTGCATCTGAGATAACTGAAAGCTGTCCTTTGGACTCACGCTTCCTGCCGTGGCCGATCTCTTGACAGGGATTCATGTACCACGCGTGGCTTTGTTCGCCATGATGAGTTTTTCCTGCAGAGGCAGCCGAAAGGAGCAGCGCTGTGGCCTCCAAGCATGGGGTCCTGTGTGAAGAATAGCTCGCTTGTCAGGCGGGGGCTGGGTGGGTTCACATGAACTGTTTCAAATGCAGCCCTCGATCCTGCGCGTAAATGTTCAAAGCAGCGTCGTTCACAACGGACAACAGGTCGAAACCATCCAGTTACCGTCGCCAGGTGAACGGACAGGCAAAAAAGTGGTCTGTACATTTCCTTGTGGTATTCCGTAAACAGTACATTCCATTTGCACATAAGTTTATACAAATGGAATATTACTTAGCCAGGAAAAGCTGTGGCAGGGGTGAGCCTTGAGGACAGGATGTGCAGTGAAATAAACCGGACACAAAAGACAAATATTGCAGGATTCCCCTTGTGTGAGGTCCCTGGAGGAGTCGTAGAAACAGGAACAGGAGGTGGTGCCGGGGGCTGCGGGGGGATGGAGAGTTAGCGTGTCATGGGGACCGGGTTTTAGTTTAGGGAGATGAAAAGCTCTGGAGGTTGGTGGTGGGAAGGGCTGCCCAATGCCGTGAGTTCATTTAATGATGCAGAACCGTTCACTTAGAAATGGTTACATTGAGAAATTTTATGTTGCATATATTTTACCACAGTGAAAAAAGGTGAAAGCAGTTTTCTGTGAGGAGGAGGACTTGGGGATGCGAGGATGGATTTGTTTTATAAGCCTTGTGATACTATTTGGTTTTTAGAGTACACACACGCTACTTTGATAAATATTTTTAATTAAAAATCAAACACAATGGGTGATATCTTTTAGTTGGAAGAAAAGAAAATCTGTATGAGAACATAAACCATAATCCCTGCTCTGTCTCTTATCTCACCAGAATAAGAAATGACATAATTTTTGTCCCTGATAGAGCTGGCGGAAGCGTGGAGGCAGTTTGAAATGACTGGATTTTGCACCGGAGTTGCTTCTCTTAGGAAAGAGGATGCTTTTAGTGCATGTTTTCAAAGCGTGCTCACAGAACTATCTTTTTCAATATCACACCTTTGTGTGATGAGCCAGAAATGCTTGTTATCCTCATTTTAAAAATCAGGAGGGAATTCCCATTGTGGCTCCGTGGTTAACAAACCCGACTAGTATCCATGAGGATGCAGGTTCGATCTCTGGCCTCACTTAGTGAGTAAGGATCCGGTGTTGCTCTGAGCTGTGGTGTAGACTGCAGACTTGACTCAAATCTGGCGTGGCTGTGGCTTTGGCATTGGCTGGCAGCTGCAGCTCCAATTAGACCCCTAGCCGGGGAATTTCCATATGCCACGGGTGTGGCCCTCAAAAGCACAAATGAAAAAGTTAAACAAAAACCCAGATCAATAAGTTCCTGTAGTAGAAGCCTTCGTTGTACACAGTCAGACCACACTGTGCTCAACATCTGTCAAGACAGTGAATTCACTTAATAGTAGTGGTCAACCTGAGCACCGTTGGCTCTAAAATTAACTAAATTGTCAGTTACGTTGATGGCAAAACTGCCTGTGGATCCATCAGTCTGTCATCAATTATCTGTCTACCTGTCATCTATCACTGAACTGTTTATCATCTGTATGTGTATCATGTATTTATCGTCTGTGTATTATCACCTGTTTACCTACCGTCATTATTTATCACCTCTCCATATCTGCATGTCATCTGTCACCTACTTAGCTCTCCATCTAACTATTGTTGACCTATAGATCATCTATTATTTGTTGCCTATTGCACAAGGAGGGCAGACAAATCAGAATGTCAGAATTTGGAGCAGAGGAGAGTTTATTGCAAGGGCCAAACAAGGAGAACAGGTGGCTTTTGCTCAAAAGACCCGAGATCCCCAATGGTTTCAGGGAAGAAGTTTTTATAGGCAAAATTTGGGGCGGGGTTGCAGGGTGTGTGACCTCCTCCGGTCGGCTGGTGGGGAGTTAACAGGAATCTCAGTTAGCAGCCAGCCCAGGGTCCCCATGCTTGTGCTCAGCCTGAAGTGACTATCCTCCCCCAGGAAGGCCCCCACAGGGTTCTGGGTTTCAGTTTCCCCCTTTTCTTTAATGTTCCTCAGTCTGGAGGGGAACAGGTGTGATACAAAAGGAACAAAATTTTGGGTCAAGATGTTCATCGTACCCTCGGCAGAGGGACTCAGTTTCATCATCTGTCATCTGTCTTGTCTGTCATCTGTCACTTACCTGTTTATCACGTATAATTATCAGCCTATCTCCTGATCTGTCTGTCATCACTAGGGTGACCAGACTTCGCGATTTGCCTCACGTGGTGTCAGTTTATGCTTGTTGTCCAGGTCAGCACTTGTCTAGATGTCACGATTCTGATAGCACAGGGCCCTAATGCTGTTGCCTGAACTCAGCCTCTGTCCACTGGTCCCAAACAGAAATGCAGAGACAGAGTTTATCGCTTTGTCAGGCAAAGGAGGCCACAGCAGCCTTGTGCCCTAAAGACTGTGCCCTGCTTTAGGAGAGAAGAGGAGCTGTTTCTCTGATGTGGGAGCGGAAAACCCGGCCACAGATAAGCATCAGCGGGGTGCAAGCTTGCCTCCTTCTTCATAGCCGGTGTCAGGTGGTTCCGGGACTGGTTCTGGTGGTCCTTGAGGTTATTGTAGTGTGACTTCTTTCTGGAAGAAGAGGCTGCATGAAGTTGTTAACGTCTTCCGTTTGGTGGGGGCTTCAGTTCCGCAGAAGGCTCAGAGATACTGTTACGCGTTTCCCCTGAGGCTGAACCAGGACCCTGCCCCGAGGCCGCACCGCTCCTCCGCCCTGGTCTCCGCCACCCCTGCCTCCCCTGAGTAACAGCCGTTTGAACCTGCCCTTTGGGACTCAGGGGAGATCCTGGAGGCTGAATGAAGCCTATATCCTAAAATCAAGAAATGGGGCACAGAGCAAGGCTTTTGTGCCCAGGAACCCCATGGGACCCTGCTCAGTTTCAGAGGTTGCATTAGAAGACAGCCAGAGGCACGGCACTGCTTGTGCACCCGGGACTGCGGCCGCCTCTCATCCGGTAGCGCGTAAGACGCATGTGCAGGAGATGGAGTCTCCCTGTCACACGGGACTAAGTCTGAAAGCCGGTCTGAGATCTTCCGTCATTTCGCCACGTTTCCAACATACACTGATACCTGTCTCTCAAGGACAGCTTGTGAGGGGCCCCAGTCAAAACAAAGCCGGCTGTCTGATCAGTGGAGTGAAGGCGGGAGAGGCTGGGCACCCCCCCCTTCCGGTTTGGGAGGCGAGGGACGCGTGCAGTATAGCTGCCTGTGCTTTTACTGGCAAAATGTGTGGAACCGCCAGGTTGGCGAGGCTGGCGAGGACGGGGCCATGTCCGTGGGTACAGGTGGAGCACACGTGGGGCGCGGGGAGAGAGGACGTGGGCGATTGTGTCAGAAGCACCCGAACACTCTGGCTGGAGCGGTGCAGACATTTACGGCATAAAGTAAATCTACGGCTAGTGATGGGCTTTATGGTTGGGCATTGCCTTTTTATTTTGCAACAAACTCTTACAGTAATAAACTGGAAATGAAAAGCAAACGCGCGTTGATAAAATAAATAAAAACTAAGGACTTAATTTCCATGTCTCCGTGAAGTTGTTGACAAAGATGTAAATGACCCAAAATGCTGGTGGACGTTTCCACCCACCCTGGGGGCCAGGGGAATAGCACATCTGACTAGTATCCACAAGGACGCAGGTTTGATCCCTGGCCTTGCTCACTGGTTAAGGATCTGGTGTTGCTGCGACTGTGGCGTAGGTTACAGACGCAGCTCAGATCCCACGTTGCTGTGGCTGTGGTGTAGACTGGCACCGAGAGCTCCGATTTAGACCCCTAGCCTGGGAACTTCCATATGCCGCGGGTGTGGCCCAAAAAGACAAGGGAAAAAAGCTATTGTCATTTTAAGAAGGCTGTGCTCAAAGATGACAGTGTCGTATGTCAGCGGGAGGTACATTTATATGGCACTCACGGACCATGAGGTTTCCTTTAGATCAAAGGACACTTCTAAGTGAATGGCGCTCCTTTTTACTCCTCAGTGTTACTGCACACTTACCAAAAAGTGAAGCAACAGCTGTTAAAACTTAGACTTCATTAGCAGAGGAATTACCCAAACAGTTAAATGATGACAGTTTTGTATCAACATCATGAAATGTTACTAATAGAAAATCCGTTAATTCCAGTTGTAGTGTGATCTTTTTTATCCACTTCGCATCATCGAACCAAAGCCTTTGAAAATTCCTCTCTTTGAAGGTGAAACCTCCAGACATATTAGAAATGCTATTGAAAATTCAGTTAAAAAGTTCAGCATTGAAGATAAAATAATTTGGGAGTCTGTGACCGTGCGCTACAAAATTTTACGAGGAACAATGTCGAGGTGAAAAATGGCATTCTTACTAAATTATTAAAATCCACGAAACAAAAATGTACGTGGAACTGGTTGTGGTGCCCACATAATTGTTGCCAAATGCAAAGCAAGTTTCTACCAATAGAAATAGAAACTGTGTCTTTCAACATTTATGATGATTTTATATACGCAGAAGTAACTGAACTGTAAAATTATTTAAATGATGTTAATGCTAAATGTGAAAGACAGAAATGACACTTGCTCTCTCTGCTTCCTGTCGTGAATAGATTTTAGAGATGTTTGCACCTTTAGAGATACCTGCATCATTTAAGCATCCTACAGCAGTAGTAGTGGAGGTGTTCTTTTTTTTTGGTTCGGGGTTTAGATTTTTTTTCCTTTTTCATAAATGTATCTTCCAAATTTGGGGCACATTTTTTCCCCAGATAAGTTGTTAAATGTTTAATTAAAGTAATCACGGGGTACCAGAAGATCCTCGCACTCGAATGCAGAATGCAGTTATTGAAAATAAAGTCTGCAATCAGGGAGGGACTGAAATGTGTTCCCATGAAAGTAAGTACAGAAATAAACAACTTAAATGATGTGAGTTTAAACCATGTACAAGATTTAATTTTAAAATCCTAAAATTGTGTTTGGGAATATCTAGACTTAACAGCAAGAATCTTCTAATGGAGCTCCTATTTTTAATTTGATAAGTTGATACTCAGTACTTAAAATTTCCCAGCATCTTTGATTAGTAAAACACTCGAGAGCCATAAATAGAGTAATCTTACTTCCAAAATTTTGATGCATAGAAATGTTTGTCAACAGAAGGTATTGTGAATGGAAGCAAAAAAGACAGGATCTGTAAAAACATGGGGCTGAAATATGTGCACTTTTTAACACCGAAATAAAGTTGATAATCACCTCCATTTATCAGAATTGTTCCGAACTTACCAGATACCTCAGCACCTGTAGAGAGAAATGTTTTTGCAATTTAAAATATTATGATTGACTGAGAAAAACTGATTGAACGTGTCAGTGATTTCAAATGCATTAATCATAAAAAGCACTTTGAGGAAGATTGAAGGCAATTTTGTGAAAAATAAAATAACAATATTGAAAAACTTTGTTTTCCAGAAAAATACCACTGAGATGGTATTAGAAGTAGAGATGGCTTAAAGAAAACCTGAAGAAATATGAGAATAGCTACCAAGAATAATTATTCTTCTCATGTTATAATAGTCTAGTGTTTAGATGATTAATAAGGAGAATTTAAAATTCTTTAAAATTCTTTTTCCTTTAAAGCACATAAATTTTAGTTGTTTTCTAAGTAACTTTTAAAAGAACTACCTTATAGCTCCACCAGTATCATGAAACAAATTTGTCATCCAATAAATAAATACTATAAAAATTATTTATACTTTAGCACCATTTTACAATTTCAGAATTTTCCCAGTCTGGCCAAAAACAATTTTACAGTTAGCCCATTTTCTAACCCTTCTTGTTCCAGAAGAGATTTAAGGCAACATAAAAAGATATGGAACATCCCAGCTTTTAACCACACTTAATCACTAAACTTCCCTAAAGGTTTTGGGAGCTTAGAGTTCCTGCTGTGGCACAGTGGGTTAAGGATCCAGTTGCAGCTGCTCAGGTCACTGAGTATACGTGGGTTCAGTCCCCAGCGCAGTGTGTTAAAGGATAGGGTATTGCCGCAGCTGCAGCTCAGGTTCAATCCCTGGCCCAGGAACTTCCGTATGCTGTGAGTGTGACCATAAAAAAAAAAAAAGGTTTTGGGAGCTTAGGGTCCTTTACAGAATTTATACTGCTTTCAGTTAAAGTGACCAGGTTCAAGCTAGAGTAATTTTACCTTGATTAGTTTTTATGGTACATAAAATTAGGGTGAGTGAATAGTTTTTAGTTCGTACTTAATCACTCGTCTGACTACTACTTATTACCAAGAAGCAAATTACAAATATGGTATTGAGGTTGTCCATCTTCAAGTGCCAAAAAGGTAGCCTGCTTTATACATTTTTAGTTTGAAAATCAACCCAGCAGTTGTTGGGGCCCCTCCCTGATACGTGGGGTAGTGTGACTTTCCAGAATATGATGATGAGGGGAGACAGGTGTATAACAAAGTCCTTGAACAGAGTGGTTGGGAGAATTGTGTGCTGTTGTTTAGACACAAGTCTGGTACATTGTAACGTATCTCAAAGTCTGAGAGTAGGGAAGTGACTTTTGTCTCTCTTTGTCCTCTGGCGTGAGTTGTGTCACCGGGATAGCAGGAGCTTCTGGGATTTAGCAGAGGCATTTTATGGGGACAGACTTTCTTCAGCACCGAGTTGGTGAGTGACTTAGCCAGGCCGTTGGGAAACCGATGAGAACATGTCCCAGAGATCAAAACCCTTCCCTTCTTCCCGTGAGCCGCAGAGAAGAGGGTCCCGGAGTTAGCTCAGAGCAGTGAGGAAACTAAGGTGACAGTTCATCCTTCTTGCTCTCGTTGAAGGGATGGCAATCCTGCTAGGCACTTACAAGGGACTTGTGGGACTTTCCCCAAAATGGCTTGTTTCAAGCCAAGTCTTAGCCTGGACTTCTCTCAAAGGCCAGCTTTGAGGCAAGGACTGGAGCCCACATCATTCCTGGAGGGAAAGGTAAAAATAATAATAATAGATAATAAATATTAAATAATAAATATCCCTTGGCCCCTTCAGACCATCTCCAAATAAACAGTGGAAAGGAAGTCAGTTTAGCACCATGGACCCCTGGGGGCTCCACCCCACTGGGGGACTTTGGGAGGCTGCCTGAAGCAGGCCTCAGAGGGCTGGTGGAGCCAGAGGGAGTTACCCAGCAGCTGGTGGAGCCAGAGGGAGTTACCCAGCCAGAGGGAGTTACCCAGCAGCTGGTGGACCCAGAGGGAGTTACCCAGCCAGAGGGAGTTACCCAGCAGAGGGAGTTACCCACCAGTCATTGTTTAAAGATGGCTCTAGAAGGCTGGGGCCTTGCTGGAGGAGCGTTGATCAGGCTCCTGTCCCCGGTGCTGTTGGAAGCAGAGGATGCATGCCCACAGGGACCACCCCCTGGCGTCCACTGTGTGGCTAAACCATAGTGAACTTGTTTAGTCTCCTGGTGACATTTATGTTACTGACACAGCTGCTATGGACATTCTCAGACAAGTCGTCATGAATATCTATACAAAGTTTCCTCCAGGATCAGCACCTGAGATTGGAGTTCCTCTTTGGCAGAATTTGGGTGTCATTAACTGCACTGATATTGCCAGATCACTTTCCAAGATCATTGAGGCTTATTGTCATCATCTTGGCAGTGTATGAGTGTTCCTACTGATTTACGTTCTCACCAGCGTTTCCTAGAGTCAGCCTTTCTAAATACTGCCAACCTGGTTAACCGTGGTTTTAATTTGCATTTCCATGACTAATAACGAGGTTGATCATGTTTTCATGTTTGTTTGTTTTGTCTTGTTTTTTAGGGCCGCACCCACGGCATATGGAGGTTCCCAGGCCAGGGGTCAAATTGGAGCTACAGCTGCCAGCCTACACCACAGCCACAGCAACGCCAGATCCAAGCTGTGTCTGTGATCTACACTACAGCTCACGGCAACGCCAGATCCTTAACCCACTGAACAAGGCCAGGGATCAAACCCACAGCTTCATGGTTCCTAGTCGGATTCGTTTCCACTGCGCCACGATGGGAACTCCTATTTTGTTTTTTGTTTTTTTTTTTGTCTAGCAGATGCCTTAAAAAAAAAAAAAAGTCTGATATTGAATGCTGAATTCCTTAAGCCCATGTGTCAGTATGTGGTCTAGGGAGATATGTGTTGGGTCGGGGGAGTCTGTTCACTTTGAGGATTTTTGTCAAACGAAATTCTTCAAGTTACCTAGAGAAGATAATCTGTGACAGTTATTAAATAGTGTTTTTAATGGAGAGCCTCATAATAACTTGAGCTACTGTAATACTAAAGTTATAAATAATAACATCCTCGTAAAGTCACATCCCCCAATACCACCATCACAATTCCTTCACATTTGCTGAAATTTTGTTATTATTATTAACCTACGTTGGTATGTGTTAAACCGTTCGAGTACCTATGGAGTCTAAAACAGTACCAGTTCTCTGCTTTGATTAGATTGTGAACAGCTACCTTATGCTTTGATTGCAATCCAAGATTTTTCTCATCATCCATATCTGGCATTCTCTTTTAATCTATCTCTTCTTTCACCATCACCACATTAGGAAGAACATTACCATCTGTCATAAATAAACCCTTTCTTAGTTTCTTAATTAGATTCAAGAGCAAGATAAGAGAAGCAGCTGAGCAGGAGGGAATCCAAGTCAGGACACTCTTCTCTGTCATTGCAGTCTCAGGACAAACTTCAGAACAAGGCACAGGTGGCACAGCAGAGTCTAATGAATAGGTGACCATTGGTGAAAGGGAGCCTGGGCTGTGAAGGGTTAAGTCAGCAGGTCCAGGTTGTCCAAACCTGCACATCAATGGTTTGGTCTTTAACTGGCTCGTGGGAGGTACTAAGCTGTCGGCATGTCCCGGGTGACCCGAGTGCCTTTGTTTATCTGGGGTCTTGGGCAATGCAGGTAGTGCACGCTAATGAGTAGGAATTCTGGACACCAAGCTGTGGGTGAGTTCCCCGGCTGGCAGGGCTACCTGCGTATTGTCATGCATCCTTGTTACCTGCACGGCTGCCCTCTACCCCCGTGCCTCTTCCCTTTGCCGAGTCCAAGCTGCGTCCTTTTGCTGTAATAAACCGAAACTGTGAGCATAACGTCTTTCCTAGTTTCCGAGCTCTCCCAGTGAGCCCCTGGATCTGAGGGTGGCCCGGGAGAACCCTGGGCCAGACCATGGCAGCACGCAGCGCACACTCAGAATACAGGAATGCAGGGCACCGAGGCCCTGAGTCCTGTGCTCCTGCCTAACCTCTGTTACTGTCCATTCAGGCTGCAGTAACAAAGGTAGCATGGACTGGGCAGCTGGTTTCTCACCGTTCTGGAGGCTGGAAGTTGAGGCCTGTGGTGCCAGTGTGGTTGGGTTCTTGGGGAGAGCCCTCTCCTGGTTTCAGATGGCCGCCTTCCTGTGTGTCCTCACATGACAGGGAGAGAGGGAGAGACTGAGCAGACAGACTCCTGCAGTTAAAAGGGCACTGATCCCATTCAGGAAGGTTCCACCTCCCTGACCTCATCACTTCCCAAAGATCCCATCTCCAAATACCTTCACATTTGGGATTTTCAACATATGAACTGGGCGGGGACGTAGTCAATCCATAGGAACCCCTAGCCAGGACCCCCAAGTGCCAGGACCTGAACCCCATGGGAAGAGCCAGAATTTCCTAAATTGCAATGAAGAGATCCTGGAGCTAACATCTGCTGTAAATAGACTGCCTTTGGCTTCCCTCAGCTAAATTCATGATTCTTGATTAATTTCAAAGTTGTATTAGAATTGACCCAGCCCCACAGATAACATCCTTTAGAGACGCATGTTGTCAATTCTTTCTCTTGCTTAACCTATTTAAATCTTCAAATTAATAACATGTTTTCAGGCAATATATTTGTATCCTGTGCCCCTCATCTAAGAGGCCATAACTTCAACATTTTCCACCCAGCAAATGAGCAGAAAAAACATTGATTTTTTTTTTCATCGTATTTTCTTCAGCTCAGGTTAGAAAGTCCATTTGAATTAGAAGAAAATTGTGTGGAAAGCAGAATATATTTAAGCAAGAGAAACAGGTCACAGAACCGGATAGGTGGTGTAATTGTAATTTTGTAAACACTGCAGTAAATACTTGCATGGAAATAAGCACAGAAAGAAAAACTCGCAGATGTTAAGTGTGGGAGGGTGGCCTTTGAGTACTTGAAATGGGGTTAGTGCAATTGAGAAGCTCAATTTCATACTTTATTTGATTCCAGTTAATTTAAATGTAAAGGGCCACAAATGTCTAGCAGGCACCCTATTAGACGGCACGATAAAGAGTCATCTCACTCAGGCGCCTGGAAGTTGGCGCTGGCTGTCGGCTGGGACCTCAGCTGGGCTGGTGGCTGAAACGCCCCTGTGTGACCTCTCCACGTGGCTGCCTGCATGGTCTCGTGGACTTCCTCACAGCATGGCAGCTGGGCTCCAAGAGTGAGTACCCCGAGAGGACCAAGAGGCTCTCTCTCACTTTTCAGGACCTCATCTTGGGGTCACCCAGTGTCATTTACGACACTGATGGCACTAAGCAGACCAGATTCATGCTGGGAACATAGATCCTGTCACTTGATGGAAGAGCCTCAGTGTCGAACTGTCAGAAGAGGACATGGAATGAGGGATGTCGTGACCCGAGGAGGTTCATTTCAATGTCAGTCATGTGTTCCTGCCCCGCAAACCACCCCCAAACTTAGTGCCGTAGCGGTTATTCATCTGGCTCACAGTGCACAGGGTTCAGAGGAGACAGCTCATCTCTGCTACAGATAGCTTCCGCTAGGACAGCCCAGCTGGGGGCCAGAGTCCGCTTTCAAGATGGCGCACGCACACGGCAGGCGAGTTGGTGCTGGCCGTGGGCGGGCAGGGAGCTCAGCCAAGGCGGTGGCGGCGGGCCCTGCTCCCTCCCCGCGTTCTCTCTCGCTCTCTGAAGGCCACTTGGGCTTCCTGGCGGCATGGTGCCTGGGATCGGAGACTGAGGCTCCGGGACAGGAAGGGACCTTCACCACCCGGCCATGGGGGCCATGTCGCATCACTTCCGTCGTGCTCTGCTGGTGGGGGCTGTCCCGGGGGCCACCCAGGCTCTAGAGGAGGGAACACGGGTCCTTCCACTCGATCAGAGTGGTGGTAAGGGGAGCACGTGGGGTGGGAAGCGCTACGCAGCCATCTTTGGAAAATGGGAAGGTGAGGGCCCGGGGGACCTGCTCATCCTGTGCCTGGAAGGTTTCTGGGGGCTGCAGCAGGCGCCGTTTATGGCAGTTGTCTTTCCCAACAAACATTCACCTCTGTTCTTGCTGGACTCTGCTCACCTCCCATCGTGACCCTGCCAGCTGCAGTGACCTCTTCCCCTTTGCACCACTAGTTCACGACCTGTGCTTGCTTTCCCACGAAGAGTCTATTTCCCCTCCCAAACGGAGGAACCTGGCCCGTTTAGGCTGCTGCCAGAGGCGTGAAAGAGGTAAACTAGTAAAGATTTTCATAAAGAAAGTGGCAGTTTATACCCACTATAAAAAACCGACTATGTGATGTTTAATTTGAGCTGTTTCCGATCACTGCCCATGTCCCTGTCCACAAACCTGTGTCAGCCTGTAAGTCCTTCCATATGCACCAGTTATTCTGACATCCTGGCAGCTTCTGGAATATTCCAGGAGCCTGGCATGTACATTTAGCTCTGCCTGAAATTGGACTGTTCTTCCTTTCCCTCTGCCTTTCACCTGTCCCCGTCAGTCCTCTTCTGAGGCTCTCTGCCCTCATGGAGGCTGAGATGGGTGCTCTTTTGCGTGACTTGTCACGGGGCAGGACTTGTCATTGTCGTCACCGTTCGTTGGGGACAAAGATGTGCGAGAATGATCCAGGGTTGCGGTACATTAATTTAGTCCCTGAACTAGCGCCACAGAGGACCGGGTTTGAAGTTTGATGAAATGACTTCTCTGACACATATGTCTTTTAGAAGTTGACGTTTTCCGTAATAAGCTTAAAGGACACATTCTGCGCAAACCACGCCAGCAGATTCCGTGGGGGGCACTGCTTCCATGTCTGCCCACTCCTCGCTGGAGAGGAGCTTGGACCGCTGGTGACGATGCGGCTTGTCCAGGGTGTGTTCCCGCCGGTCGTGGGAATTCCTGGGTGGGGGGCTCTGCAGTCCTCAGACAGGCCCAGCTCTGTCACCCTGAAACCGTGGTGTGAACAAATGCCTTCTACGCCTCCCCGGCCTCGCTCCTTGGTCTTTGTCACGTGCAGAGCCCAACACGGTGCCTGTAATGGGGCAAAAACTCAAGAGATGTTCGAGACCCCCGTGGATTGTGACGCAGAGGCTGTGCCCTGCGCACATTGGCCTTTCTTCCGGGTGCGCTTTCACCCCTGAGAGGGTGTGGTGCTCACGGCTGGAGAGTCCTGTTTTCCAGCCTGTGCGCTCCAGCTGAGCACTTTGTGTATACCTGAGATGATGGATACTGTATGGACTGGTTACGTGTTACATGTGTGTACATATATACACGTTACTGTGTATATGTTACTCTATATTACGTACATTGTGTTTCTACAGTATCATATACAGTGTAACCATTCTACTTATAACTAATATGATATTATACATAATGTATTTACATATAGGCATTGTTGATTATGCGAATTACAATTATATATGATGCGTTGACTTATTTATTTTAAGGAATCCGCTCCCACAATCGTGGGGCCTGGCATCTTCGAGCTCTGTAGGGAGGCCAGCAGGCTGGCAGCTCAAGCAGGAGTTGCTGCTACACTTTTGAGGCAGAAGTTCACCCTTTCCAAGAACCTGCAGTTCTGCTCTTAAGGCCTTCAGCTGCTTGGAGAGGGCTGACCGAAAGATGGAGGCTCATCTCCATTACTTTAAGTCAGTTAATACTGGCTCAGTGTTAGCCACATCCTCCCAGACCTCTGTGACAGCAGCTCGTTGGCGTGTGATTACGGACCTGGGTCCCCAGCCCAGCCATATGGACTCATTGCAGTGACTGTCACACAAACAGGACATGTCCACAGACAGTATTAACAGCACCACACATGCTAACTTTAAAATCAGACAGACACACAAACTACACTGTGTATCTAAGCGTAATAGCGATGGTCTGGGACTAAGGTATTGATGTTGTTTGGGGGCCATGATTCAGCCCAGTGAATAAATCAGCAAAGATTAAGAGCGAAGAGGTACAATATGGAGTCGCTGTTGTGGGCTTAAAGAGCAGTGGGGATCCACATAACGTGTACCTTGCTTAAACACTTTCATTTACTTGTGAAAACCCTACCCCTGAGTGAAAAGCTATTAAGTGAAAAAATGTTGCCATTACTCACAGTAAAAACGGTGATGCGATCCATCCTGGCCCCAAATATCCAGACCATTTGCACAGATAAAATGCAAATTGAACAGTGAAAACAGGATTAGAAAGAGTAACGTCTTTAAGGTAAATAAATACACTTTGTCCATAAAACATAGTGTAATCGAGGTTTATTGCACTTGCTCTTTTCTTTCCTTCAGCATGTTCCTTGCCAATTTCTTGAACCTTTGGAGCGGGCAGGGGGCGTGGTTATTCAAAGTGGACTGAATGTGATGACACGTAAAATCACCTTGATAATGTGAGGAAAAAAGAATGTATACACGTGGGTGTGACTGGGCCACCTTGCTGTACAGTAGAAAATTGACAGAACACTGTAAGCCAGCTATAATGGAAAAAAATAAAAATCATTATTAAGAAAACAAAAATAAAAATACTAAAAAAAATCACCTTGAGGGAAAATGAAGACACAGCCTGAGAAGTCGTCAAAATGAAAATGTGGAAATAGGGCGTCCGCGCAGCCGACTGGAGGCTTGTTCAAGCTGTGCTGTCCTGGCTGGCGAATGTAGGAGAGCAGCGAAAATGTGTCATACTGACCTTCTCCATCGAGAACCTGGGCCCAGCGGATGCTGTGTCCTTGTTGGAAGCTGCCGGGCCACAGCGTGGCTTCTGCACAGCACACTCGCACAGTGAACTTCGGGTGGAAACGTCATGACACACATGTGCACACACATATGCAGATGCGGGAGTCATTGCTGAAAACGTGCCGTGGTCTTCCAAGAGCCGGCTTGGCCGAGACTCGTCACCTGAGGCGTCGTCGTGTGAGGGCAGGGTGTGTGTGCTTGCAAACTCGCAGAACTTTTCTGCGGAGCAAGCAGGGAGCTGGGGACGGCGGCTGCTGCTACGGAGAAGGACTGGGAGACAGCGACGGGAAGGAGGTCTCCTGTTCACTTAAGGATAGAATATGTGGAAGACAGTACGAGAAACGGAATGAATGTGTGTGTGCGTGTGTGTGTGTGCGTGCATGCGTGCATGCGTGTGCCCGGGTCACTATACTATACAGCAGAAAGGGGCATAAAATGGTAGAAACTATCATTTTAAAAAGGAGAAGAAAAGAAAAAACCTTTTTTAAAATGATTTGGATCCCAGTAAGAGCCTCCACTTAAAGCAAAGTACAAAGTACACAGCTGAAAAGTATCATGGTGGGGAGTTCCCATTTGGGCTCAGCAGTAATGAACCCAACTGGGTATCCGTGAGGATGCGAGTTCCATCTCTGGCCTCACTCAGCGGGTTAAGGATCCAGCATTGCCGTGAACTGTGGTGTGGGTCACAGACGCAGTGGCTTGGCTCTGGCGTGGCTGTGGTGTAAGCTGGAAGCTGCAGCTCCAACTCAGCCCCTAGTCTGGGAATCTCCATATGCTGCAGGTGCAGCCCTAAAAAGCAAAAAAAAAAGGAAAGAAAGAAAGGTATCACAGTGAATTGTTTCCCTGCAGTGCCATCCTATGGAATAAAAATGATTGCACCAAATTCTGAGGTTGTTTGGTGAAGACTGTTTCCATCCCAGCATCTTGGTGAGAACTCACAGCATTGCCTCATACAGATGGGCCTATGGAGAGGACTTCATCACCATCTCTTCCTCTGTCCTTCTTCCCAGCTGGCAGAACCCGCCAGAGCAGCTGAAAGTGAACAACATACATTCCATTCTCCCTTGCAGCAAGGCTGGCCCAGCTCGTGTGCAATGGACCATCAGAGGTTTGCTGGAGGAAAGTCCCTGGTCAAGAAGGACATGCAAGAATTAAGTCTTCTTCATTCTTTTGGGCGTGGTTGGGTAAAGATGTGAGGTCTGGTGCTGTGGTAGCCATCTAGTGACCATGAGGACCATCACCACAGGAAGAAAGCTGACGATGACTCAGAAGAAAGGAAGTACCTAAGTGTATGACATCTTCAGGATTCCACCGAAATAACCAGTCTTAGAACAACTTACTGCTGGACTTCTTCCGATGAGAAAGACTAAATGCCTGTATCACTTAAACCTAACCGTTCTAAACATCCTATTCATTTAATCAGATTTTCACTTACTTAAAGTGTCTAGCTGATATAGCACATCATAAACTCTTACATAATTATTCTAGCCTTACCATGTCAATGAACACGAATTTCATTATGACATGTTTTTTTTGTAGAATCAGTGACCAAGAAATAAAGGTTTAAGGAGTGAATGGTTTATTAGAGGGCCAAAGCCCACCCAGTGCTTTATCACCAGGGATCTACATAATGCTAACTGTGAACATGTATGTTTCAGGAAAATGTCTCTGTGACATTTCTCTATTCTAAATTTTGTAAAATTAATATGTTTATCAGAACATCACACTTCAACAGATCTCTTTACAGTAAAGATAGCTGTGATTAAGTCAGTCGTATCTTAGAAAACAGCTCCACTAAGTCTGTTGAAGGACACGTACACCCAGCCCACTAGGCTTGTACCACTTTCATCCATTCCCTCCAGTGGGTGGAGAACACTTGAGTTTGCGTCAAGTTCTGGTGCCCCAGACCTACCTGGGTGAACTTGGTCAACTTTTTTTTTTTTTTTTGTCTTTTGTCATTTTAGGGCCGCATCCCCATGGCATATGGAGGTTCCCAGGCTAGGGGTTTAATAGGAGCTGTAGCCACCAGCCTACACCACAGCCACAGCAACGCGAGATCCGAGCCACATCTGCAAACTACACCACAGCTTACGGCCATCCTGGATCTTTAACCCACTGAGCAAGGCCAGGGATCAAACCCGCAACCTCATGGTTTCTAGTCCACTGAGCCACGACGGGAACTCCCAAGTTGGTCAACTTTTTTGTGCCTAACTCTGCTTGGCCTTAGACATAGGAAAGACAAGAATCAACTATGAATATGACTCAATAATATCTCGGGGACAGCCTGGAAAGCCCAGTGTTTACTTACAGGTGTTTAGTGGTTCTGTGTGCTGGTTACTGTATCATTTAGAACACTTTAGCTGCAAGTAACAGAAAACAAAGCAAAGAGGCTTCCTCACTTAGCAGGGAGGTAGGTGGTAGCTGACCTTGGCTTAAAACAGCTGTCAAGGATCCAAGATCACTCCATTCCTTGGCTCCTTCATCTTTACAGTGTGCGCTTTTTGACCTCATGCTTGTTGCTTCACAGCCACAAGATGGCTGCCACAGCACCAGGCATCATGGCCCTGTTCAGAAGCAGGAGGCAGAGGAGCAGCAGCAGCAGATCATTTTCTGTAGTGTTTCCCTTTTATTGTCATCAACAGCAAAGCTTTGTTGAAGCCCTTCCACATGTTCCCTTGGGGCTGTGATACGTGACAGTCCCTTGTGGCCCAGAACAAAAAGAGACAGGAAGGCAAACATCTGGCCATTTTCCGTTCTCTGAAGCGGAAGGTCAACAGAAAGGAAGGGAGCCGGAGGTTGTTGTTGTCTGACAGTGAATGTCTCTTTCAGTTCGGGTCCGTCCCAGAGATATGCTGACTCCCAAACGCCGCTCAAGCAGGCCGGCGTCCCAGGGCCCACCAGCCAGAGCAGGTTAGTAAGCACGTTCGTACTGCGCGTCTGTTAAATGCCCAACACATGCGAGACAGAGAAGGTTTCAGTCCTCCGGGAACAAAGACAGACAGAAATGCAGTTTTGTAAATATGAGCATTTAAAACTGTGACACAGACCTTGAGGAAAACCCAAGAGTATGAAGAGGTAGAGAATGATGCTGGAAGCGTAATTCTGGCTAAAACGTAAAAGGACATTTGTGAAAAGCTATAGTGAACACCAAGCGTTTTTCTCAAAAATCCAGGTCCCTCCCACTTGAAAGCCATAGTGTGATTTTGCTTCCCTCCGAGACTGCTTTTCCACGACTCAAACGTTCCTTTCATTTCAACAAAGCCTTCTAGGCCTTTTATACTCCAGACGTGAACACCCCACACAGCACAGTTTAGGAATGAGCTTCCAGATCGTTATTCATTTAAGGACACCTGTTCCCTCTCTGCAGGGACGCCCTGCTTCCTGGGCGGGTTTCTTTCTGGCGATTTTCTTTCAATGTTGCCTCTTGATCCGACCAAGAATTCTGGGACTTCTTTGGGGGGTTGCTTTATATGTGATACTTGAAGCCGAGGAGCTGGGGGTGTAAATGTGAGAAGAAAAAGAGCTCAGGAGGGAGAGACCCCCTGCAGAGGCATCTCCCGGCCTTGATGTTGTCACGTGCTCAGGAGCTTCCGCGCCCTCAGATTATGTGACCCCTGTCGGCTCCCAAGGAGCCGTGGCAGAGTGAATGACAGAGTCCTTAGAGTTGCAAATGACCTGATAGATCATCTCGCGCGGCCTTCCCCGGGCAGAAGAAACCTCCCCTCCTGATCATCATGCAGATCGGTGTCCTCGGACCGGGTCCCAGGCAGGGGAGTCCCTGGGGATGTGCGTCTGCCGCGGGCAGCCCCGCTGCCTTGCGCTCTTCCCTTTAAAACCATCAGCCAGCCACTGGTCCCGATGTTCCCGCTGGAACCCCTGCACCCCCCTGCACCTGACACCTCTCAGGCAGACCCCAGTGGGAGTGGTAAAGCCAGCATTCCATCTCCACCGCCCTCTGTCTCTTTGCCTGAGTTCCCCGCCGGGGCGCCCAGTGCCCAGCCTTCGTCCAGTCTGTTCCAGTGGCGACACCTGGCCCACCTGGTTGCCTTGTCCTTCCTTGGGTTCCGGGACCCCAGACCCTCCCAGCGTCCCTCCCCGCTCTCTGGCTGCTCCCCCCAGACCACCTGCTGCTTCCTCCTCTCATCCCCACCTCTGCCCTGTCTCCTGTGCTCTGTTCCTTAGCAGTCCTCCGGCCCCTTGCACGCTGGCGCTAATGGCCCTGACCCCAGCCCAGTCCTCGCCCCAACCCTCAGTCTCAGAACCCCACTTCCTCCTCCCCACCCACAGCCTAAAAGGCCTTCCTCTATCGTGGGGCCGAGAGGTGGAGACTCCTCTCCCCGCTCCCTGCACCCGCACGCCCCAGCTCTCTTGCTGGGCTGTTTGGGTCCCACGGCACTGTCCTGCTGCTGCTCGGACCCCAGGATGAGGTTTCATCGGGAAATCCTGGGCCTCTGCCCTCCAGGGCGTCTTCAGAATGGAACCTTTTCTCATCACCTCCATCACGGCGTCAAGCCCCTCCTCCCCTTTCTGCTGGTCCCCTGCTGTCCTTCCTGCTTCCGCCCCGCCCCCTTAAGGTCTATTTCTAAAAAATCCCCAAGGTCGTCAGCTTAGAGTGAAGGTCGGGGTTTTGCAAGAGACTCTCTGACCTGGGCCCCACCCTCCCCACCCTCCCTCTTAGCCCTGCCCACCCCGGGGCCTTTGCCCAGGCTGCCCCCCCCCTCCGAGAGCCTGCCCCGCAGTTACCCACAAGGCACCTCGCTCACCTCTCGCAAGCCTGTTTCAGTATCGCAGCATCAGTAGGGTCTTCCCCAACCCTTTTATTCTAAATTGCAACCTCGCCCCACTCCCTGTCTGTGTACCCTCCCTACCTTCTAACAGACCGCGTAATTCACTTATTTGTCATGTTTATTTCCGGTCCCCACCACACCCCCGAATGCCAGTTCCTTGAGGGCAGGCGTCCTGCCCCTTTAGTTCTCTGCTACATCCTGGCTTCTAGAACAGAGCCGGGCACCTAGTCAGTGCTTCCCAGGTGTTTGTTGCACCAGCCCTCTTCTGCCATGTAACTTCCTGCAGGTATCGAAAGACAGGTAGCCTGGCCCCCTTTGGCCTTGATCAGACAAGTATTTTCAATTCCTTCATTCGTTTCTCTTAGGACGGTGTTTCCAGATGTGCCCCCCACCCGTCGCCATTCTCTGTAACTTGTTACTGACTCTCTCGAAGTGAAAGGAGAAATTGAATACGACGCTCCAGATTTATTCTGGGAAAGGTCTGTTATACTGGAACTGTTGATGCCTGTGATTGGGACCCGACGTATCGGCTTCCGTTGATAGGAGCCGCTGTTGCCGTGTTGTTTGGAGCACGGTACTCTGGCTCAAGTGAAGCCGGTGGCTAATGGAAATTCACAGGACTTTTTCACGAAAAGCAGTGCCAGGTCTGGCTCGTCTACAGCTGCACAGTTGGCTTCCCTTAAAATTCTTGAAGGGACCTGCGTAGCTTCCAGCGAGGGCCGGGTTGCTCCACTCCCCAGCTGGAACCGCCCTGGGTTCAGGGCTCTGCAGGACGAGGGTCTGGGAGGCTGGACTGGGTGGGGGGTCCCGCGTCCCCACCTGGCTCTCAGCTCCCCGTCTCTGCACCAGAGAGAGTGGGTCAGAGACGGGCCCTGCTCAGAGGGACAACGAAATCACAACATTTGCTTTCTTTTGAGCCTCCGGACACTGCACCTCATAGACCCAGAATCCTGATCTCAATTCACGATCAAGGGGGATTGGGTGAAGGGTCACAGTTTTCCACATCGTATTTCAAATCAGATTTTTAGAAAACTACATTGGTGTGTGAGCTCCCAGTGGCTCAGAAGGTTGGGGATCTGGCATTGTCACTGCCATGGCATAGGTTCAGTGCCTGGCCCAGGAATATCTGTATGCCATGGGTGCAGCCAAAAAAACGAAAAACGGCTTTATTGGTCTGAAGTTTCCCATTTCCACACTGGCGACAGTTCAGTGAAATTTACAGACTTGGAGCTTACTCAGTAGGAAAAATAAAAGCTGTTCTGTGTCGCCTGCAACTGGGCCGGGACTCTTGAAACACCACGATGACATAGGGCTCCCCTGGGTCGAGACGTGGCAGGTTCTCCCTCCTCCCCGCCCTGACTCCTCTTCTCCACCTCCTGGGAGTCTCTGCCCTGACCGCTCCCTGGGCCGTTTCAGCCTGCGAAGCTCCTAACCGTGTTGTTATCGTCATCCTAATTTATACCTCCCACCACAGTCTCCCCTGCAGTAGTCATAAGTTTGTTTTCGAAAACTGAGAGTTTGTTTCTGCTTCATAAGTAAGTTCTTTTGTATCATTTTTCTTTTGTATCATTCTGTCTGTACATCATATGATATAGGTGATATCATAAGTATTTGTCTTTCTCTGACTTGCTTAGTGTGATAATGTCTGGGTCCATCCATGTCATTGCAAATGGAATTATTTCAGTCTTCTTTATGGCTGAGTAATATTCCATCATGTATATGTACCACATCTTCTTTATCCATTCCTCTGTCAGTGGACACATAGGTTGCTTCCATGTCTTGGCTATTGTAAATAGTGCAACTGTGAATATTGGGGTGCATGTGTCTTTTCAAATTATGGTTTTCTCTGGATGGATTCCCAGGAGTGGGATGGCTGGATCATACGGTAGCTCTTTGTTCAGTTTTCTGAGGAACCTCCGTACTGTTCTCTAGTGCCTGCACCAGCTTACATTCCCACCAACAGTGTAGGAGGGGTCCTTTTTCTCCACACCTTCTCCAACAGTTATTGTTTGCAGACTTTTAGATGATGGCCATTCCGACCTGTGTGAGGTGGCGGTGTGACCTTATAGCAGTTGTGATTTGCATTTCTGTAATAATGAGGGACGTTGAACATCTTTTCATGTGCTTTTTGGCCATCTGCCAACACTTCTTGTCACATTAGAATGGTTAGGTTCATCTCTCGGGGAGATTAAATTAAGACTGGAGACAGCCAAGGTCGCTTAGATTTCAGGTACGATCTGCTCACAGGCACATTCTTATCTCTTCCTTTTAAAAAGTGGGTTTTTTGTTTGTTTTTGCTCTGCTCGCTTCCTACTATTTCATGTAGTGAGACTATAATTTGAAAATGCCTTTCCACTTTCATCATCAGTCATGAGTTGGAAGAACCCAGCCCCCGGGGGCTAAAGTTCAGGGAGGCAACAGAAGACTCAATTTAAACTTTTCCAGCAAATGAGCTTTTTTTTTTTTTTCAAAACCAGGATGTTCGCTTAACAATCCTGTAAGAAACTCAGATTCTTGCCTTGTCACGGAGGTTCCTGGAGGGGTGTGCTGGGGAGAAGACACAGGCCGCCTCATGCTTTCATTTCCGATCCCGTCCCACTGGAGCTCTGCACCCCTCGTGTCGCTCCATGAAGTGCCTCCCGACACACAGATGCTGCAGGGAGCTGGGAGTCCATCCTGCCTTCCCAAGCTTCCCTAAGATTTACGGCTTTTTTCTGATATTAGTCTCATGCCGCCACGTGTCATGGTTATTATGCTCCAGCCTTATCGTCCCTCGGAGCTCACAAAGTCCCTGAGGTGGAGTTAACCCTCCACTTAGGTTCCAGCTTCGTGGTGTAACATTCGTAAGCAGGCCCTCTAAGCGTTTCCTGAGAAATGTTAATGAGACTTGCCAGTTAGAACTCAGTCTTGAATCCCAGAACTAAGGAGTCACTTGGGGGCACTGTCAGTTGTGTCGTGAGCACATGAATGGAGGCAGGACTGGGCCCGCGAGGACCACCTTCCGAGGAGGACCGTCCCATCTTGAAGAGAGGACACGGGCAGCCACGTAGCCCCTCCTGACACCACCGTCCGCTGGGGAGTCTCAGGCCCTTCCCTCCGTTGTCCCCGGCGACCCTGGCTCACCGGGACAGGGACTTCTGTTGTTGTTGTTCTCCAGCAAAACGCGCATCAGCAGCTCCCAGTCAGACCGGGACCCTGACCACAAAGCCGTCTAGGGATCAATCTGCTCCAGGTCTCTCGTTTATCTCCAGTTTAAAAACCTGAAAACGCCCAGACGTCATTTTTGTGTTTTTTCTTCCAAATGGATTTGTATATTTAAAAGAAAAAAATCAAAGGACAAGTTGATTTCTGTCTTTTCCTATCTGCCGATTGGTTCTCGACCGTTACAAACTGCATGAACCATAAATACACTTAGGAAACTAATGTAATTATGTTGCACAGTCTTAGGATAAGCTCAGTGTTGCCGGAGTCAAATCAAAAGTTGAATTTATCCAATAGGGATTTTTTGAACACAGGTGCACAGAGAATCCATCCGCTTTCTCAAAAGGGGAAAGCTGAACAGGTTATGACCCAGTTCTCCAGCAAACCGCCCAGAAAGCATTCTAATTGGGAAAACAGCCTTGAGGGTCTGATGCTTCCACCACAAAGCCGCCCTGACCGCTGAACTCCTGGTTTTTGTTCCTGTGTCTGAGACTTGCGAGGGATTAACCTGGAGCTCAGCGCTCAGAGGTTGAAAAGGTGAGTGTTCTTGTGAGTGGTTCAAGCCTCATCCTTCCAAAGACTCCAGTGTGTGAAGGTGACACTTGTCACCGGGGCAATGCACACAAGACTGGGAGGGCGCAGTGCTCAGGGGAAGCTGCAATGGTGGGTGATGACAAATCAGTCCATTTCACCACCTTCCCTCATCAAGGTCCTCACGAGGCATGTCCTCCAAGACACATGGAGCCTAATCAACCAGGTGTTTGCAGGAGTTCCCATGGGGGCTCAGTGGGTTAACACTCCGACATAGTATCCATGAGGATGCAGGTTCGATCCCTGGCCTCGCTCAGTGGGTTAAGGATCCAGCGTTGCTGAGAGCTGTGGTGTAGGTCGCAGGCGTGGCTCAGATCCCATGTTGCTGTGGCTGTGGTGTAGGCCGGCAGCTGCAGCTCAAGTTCAACCCCTAGCCTGGGATGCATATGTTTGCCCAGGAACTTGGAGTCAGCTGTGTCTGGTTCCACCTGACCTAGTGAGGACTGCATTGGAACCCTGACCTTCCCAACTGGGCATGTGCGATTAACCGCTGGGTGACCTTTTGACATCAGAAGGCCGAAAACTCCGCCCTCACACCGTGCAGAGGCCTGTGGCTTAGTTAAGCTGTGAAGAACACCCCTGACCACAGTTCTGCCGTAACCTCTCTCCGTGCTTCCAACCCTCCCTGCTTCTCTACTCTTCACCACATAGAAAGCTCAGCCGCCAGGGCAACTGCACACCAAAAATCAACCATGAATACATACACAAGTGAGAAAAATCAAATCAAATACAACATTAAAGATTGTCATCAAACCACAAGAGGAGAGAACAAGAGAAGGGAAGAAAAAAGAGCAACAAAACCAAATCCAAAACAGTTAATACAATGGCAATAAGAATACACATATAAATAGTTATCTTAAATGTTAATGGACTAAATGCCCCAAACAAAAGACATAGACTGGCTGAATGGATACAAAAACAAGATCCATATATATACTGTCTTCAAGAGACCCACTTCACTTCTGGGGACACATACAAATTGAAAGAGGATGGAAGAAAATATTCTATGCAAGCGGGAATCAAAAGAAAGCTGGAGTAGCAATAGTCATAACAGACAAAATAGACCTTAAAATGAAGAACATTTTAAGAGACAAGGACATTACATAATGATCAAAGGATCAATCCAAGAAGAAGATATAACAATTTAAAAAATCTATGCATGCAATATTGGATCACCACAACATACAAGACAACTACTAACAACCTTAAAAGGAGAAATCAAAATCAACAATAACACAATCGTAGTGGGGGACTTTAACACCCCACTTACAGCAATGGATAGATCATCCAGACAGAAAATCAATAAGGAAACACAGGCCCTGAATGAAGCATTAGACCAGATGGACTTAACAGATATTTATAGGACATTCCATCCAAAAGCAGCAGAATACACATTCTTCTCAAGTGCACACGGAATATTCTCTAGGACTGTTCACATCCTGAGCTACAAATCAAGCCTTGGTAACTTTAAGAAAACTGAAATCATGTCAAACATCTTTCCAACCACAATGCTATGCAACTGGAAATCAACAACAAGAAAGAAACTCCAAAAGAACACAAACACCTGGGGACTAAACAACATGCTACTAAACAACCAATGGATCACTGAAGAAATCAAAGAGGAAATTAAAAATATCTAGAAGCAAAAGACAATAAAGATACAACACTCCAAAACCTATGGGATGCAGCAAAAGCATCTAAAAGGGAAGTTTATAGCAATACAAGCCTACCTCAGGAAATAAGAAAAAGCTTAAATAAACAGCCCTGACTTTACATCTAAAGCATCTAGAGAGAGAACATCCAAGACCTAAAGTTAGTAGAAGGAAAGAAATCACAAAGATCAGAGCAGAAATCAATGAAATGGAAACAAAGAAAACCTTAGAAAAGATCAATAAAACTAAAAGCTGTTTCTTTGAAAAGATCAACAAAATTGGTAAACCCTTAGCCAGACTTATCAAGAAAAAAGAGAAGACTCAAGTCAATAAAATTAGAAATGAAAAAGGAGAAGTAACAATGGACATCACAGAAATACAGAAGCTCATAAGAGACTATTGCTTGCAACTATATGCCAATAAAATGGACAACCTGGAAGAAATGGACAAATTATTAGAAAAGTACAATCTTCAAAGACTAAACCAAGATGAAATAGAAAAGATGAACAGACCAATCAAGTTCTGAAATTGAAGCTATGGTTTAAAAACTTCCAGCAAACAAAAGTCCAGGACCAGATGGCTTCACGGGTGAATTCTATCAAACATTTAGAGAAGAGCCAACACCTATTTTTCTGAAACTATTCCAAAAAATTCCAGAGGAAGGAACACTCCCAAATTCATTCTAGGAGGCCACCATCACCCTGATACCAAAACCAGACAAAGATACCACAAAAAAAGAAAATTACAGGCCAACATCACTGATGAACATAGATGCAAAAATCTCAACAAAGTACTAGCAAAACGAATCCAACAATATATTAAAAGGATTGTACATCATGACCAAGTGGGATTTACCCCCGGTTGCAAGGATTCTTCAGTATCCACAAATCAATCAGTGTGATAAATACACCACATTAACAAACTGAATAATAAAAACCTTATGATCCTCTCAATAGATGCAGAAAAAGCCCTTGACAAAATTTAATACCCATTTCTGGTAAAAACCCTTCAGGAAGTGGGAATAGAAGGAATCTATACCTCAACATGATAAAGGCCATCTGTGACAAACCCAGAGCTCACATCATTCTCAATGGGGAAAAGCTGAAAGAATTCCCACTGAGATCAGGAACAAGACAGAGATGTCCACTCTTGCCACTGCTATTCAACATAAGTTTGGGAAGTCCTAGCCACAGCAATCAGAGAAGTAAAAGAAATAAAAGGAATCCAAATTGGAAAGGAAGAAGTAAAACTATCACTGTTTGCAGATGACATGATACTATACCTAGAGAATCCTAAAGACTCTACCAAAAAACTGAATTTGGCAAAGTTGCACGATACAAAATTAATTCACAGAAATTGGCTGCATTTCTATATACGAACAATGAAAGATCAGAAAGAGAAATTAGGGAAGCAATCCCATTTACCATCACATCAAAAAGAATCAAATACTTAGGAATAAACCTACCTAAAGAGACAAAAGACCTGTACTCTGAAAACTATAAGACGCTGATGACAGAAATCAAAGATGACACAAACAGATGGAAAGACGTACCATGCTCTTGGATTAGAAGAGTCAATATTATCAAAATGACTGTACTACCCAAGGCAATGTACAGATTCAGTGCAATCCCTGTCAAATTACCAAGGACATTTTTCACGGAACCAGAACAAAGTATTTTAAGGTTTGTTTGGAAGCACAAAGACCCAGAATAGCCAAAGACATCCTGAAAAAGAAAAATGGAGCTGGAGGAATCAGACTCCTTGACTTCAGACTACACTGCAAAGCTCCAGTCATCAAAACCAAATGGTACTGACACAGAGACAGAAATATAGGTCAGTGGAACAGGATAGAAAGCCCAGAATTAAACCCATGCACCTACAGTCAGCTAATCTAGACAAGGAGGTAAGAATATGCAGTGGAGAAGAGACAGTCCCTTCAGGAAGTGGTGCTGGGAAAACTGGACAGCCACATGTAAAAGAATGAAATTCGAACACTTCCTAACACCATACACAAAAATAAACTCAAAATGGATTAAAGACCTAGATGTAAGACCAGATACTATAAAAGTCTTATAGGAAAACATAGGCTGAACACTCTCCGACATAAACAACAGCAACATCTTCTCAGATCCACCTCCTAGAGTAATGACATTGAAAACAAAACAAACAAATGGGACTAATTAAACTTCACAGTTTCTGCACAGCAAAAGAAACTCTAAACAAAACAAAGAGACAACCCACAGAATGGGAGAAAATATTTGCAAATAATCTCCAGAATTTATAAGCACCTTCTGTAGCTCAATACCAAAAAAAAAAAAAAAAAAAAAAAAACCATCAAAAAATGGGCAGATCTAAACAGACAGTTCTCCAAAGAAGACATCCAGATGGCCAAAAAGCACATGAGAAGATGTTCAACATCACTCGTTATTAGAGAAATGCAAATCAAAACCACCATGAAGTTCCACCTTACACCAGCCAGAATGGCCATCATCAGAAAGTCAACAAACAGTAAGTGCTGGAGAGGGTGTGGAGAAAAAGGAACCCTATTACACTGTTGGTGGTAATGCAAATTGGTGTAACCACTGTGGAAAACAGTATGGAGATTCCTCAGAAAACTAAAAATAGAATTACCATTCGATCCAGCAATCCCACACCTGAGCATCTGAGCATCAGAGAAAACCAAGACTCAAAAAGACATGTGTACTCCTATGTTCATTGCAGCACTCTATACAATAGCCAGGACGTGGAAACAACCTAAAAATCCATCGACAGAGGAGTGGATAAAGAAGATGCGGTGCATATACACAGTGGAATATTATTCAGCTGTTAAAAGGAAAGAAATAATGGTATTTGCAGCAACATGCGTGGACCTAGAAATTATCATACTAAGTGAAGTCAGACAATGAGACCCCAACATTAAATGCTATCAGTTATATGTGGAATCTAAAAAAAAAAGGGCACAATGAACTTCTTTGAAGAACAGATACTGACTCACAGACTTTGAAAAACTTATGGTTTCCAAAGGAGACAGGTTGGGGGGTGGAGGGATGCACTGAGGGTTTGGGATGGAAATGCTATAAAATTTGGTTGTGCTGATCGTTGTATACCTATAAATGTAATAAAATTCATTGAGTAATAATAATAATAATTAAAAGAAAGCTCAGCCCCTCGCCTTTAGGGAGGCGGATCTGAGACCTGTTTTGTCTCCTTGCTTGTATCGTGATTAACTCCTGTCTTTGCTGCAGACCTCAGCATCACAGCATTTTGGCCTGATGTGCGCGGGCAAAACAGATCCGGTTGGGTAACTAAAGCCCTGGGTTCCAGAAGCTCAGCACCAACTTGCTGCGCCAGCATTAGAGCGAGCTGGCGCACGGGGCAGCCAAGGATGCTTCTTTCTTGACAGTTTCTTCCAGTTCTTTGCTTCCCTGTTTGTCACTTGGGCGGTTCAGAAATTGGGGTGGAAAAGTTGCAGAAATGCTCATCATGCGTTTTCCTAAGGTATCAGATTACATTTCAGACTCAGTTCTCTTTCAAGGTTTGAGCTGCTTCTGAAATCGCATCTGGTGGACACGCTGATCCAGGGCCTGGCTGAGTGGCCTGGGGCCCAGTTGGCTTGTTGGGCAGCTTCACTGCTTCCTCCCATCCTGATCTCGGGTCCCTAACGAGCATCTGCACCACAACTCCGTCTCCGTGTCAGCTTCCAGAGAAGGCGAGCCGCTCGCCTGGGCACTGGAATAGAGCTTGGTCTTCTTATCTCAGAGGGTCCATCAGGGCCCAGGGACCCACCCGGGGGTTTGTGACCAGGACCCTTGCCAGATGCCAAAAGTAAACCAATTTGGTGGTGAGCTCAGTATCCTTGAATTCAAGAGAAAACAGCTCATGGATTGGGGGAGTCCCTTCCCCAAGGGATGCAGGGCCAGAGCGAGGCTTACGGGGCCCTGGCAGCAGCCCTGCAGAGGCAGGCAGGGCGCTGGGAGTGGGGAGCTTTGTCACAAGGCCAGCCCCTCAGGGACTAAGGAAAACTCACTCGGCTTAGCTTGACTGGCCGGGGTTGCACATTTGAACTTACTGAAAAACTAGGAAATCACCACCTTTTCTTGGTGTTTGGGGACCACCTAATTAGATGTACTGCATTTCAGGTCCAGGGGGGCACTTACAGGCCCGTGAACATTACATACGTTTCCCTTTGCTGGCATTTGGGTGGGGGGGAATGGCTCCATCTTGAGCCTAGAAATTTATTTCAGTGCCCTTTCGAGAAAACGATGCCAGCATTTCCTCCCAGAAAAGTGTATTAAGCACATAAAATTCTTGCCTGCACTTTTGTGGAAGTCAGAGAACCTCTAACGCCGAGAGACACGACCCCCAGTGTTAAAGTTCCCACCCACCCCTCCCTTGAATAAAGCTCTCATAAATTCCTCGGGCTCTGGGCATAATTAGGCCTGGGCAGTGGTTAAAATTTGCCTTTCAAGGTAGATGTTTGAAGAGTTAGGCCACGGAAGTCGTGGTGAGTCTTGGATTAGGAAAATGAGGCGTTGACTTGGCTTAAGTTCCTGTCCTTTGTGAAAAACCCCGTGGGAGCTGTAGCGGCAGAGCCGGCCTCCAAGCACCGAGCAGGAAGCAAATCTCCTTTATTCTTTCCTTCTCTCGACTCTTCAACTCCCTTTTTTTTCTTTCTTTTTTTTTTTTTTTTTTTTTTTTTTTTTTTTTTTTTTTTTTTTTTTTTTTTTTTTTGTCTTTTGTCCTTTTAGGGCCACACCTGCGGCATATGGAGGTTCCCAGGCTAGGGGTCTAACAGGAACTGTAGCCACCGGCCTACACCACAGCCACAGCAACGCGGGATCTGAGCCACATCTGCGACCTACACCACAGCTCACAGCAACGCCGGATCCTTAACCCACTGAGCGAGGCCAGGGATGGAACCCGCCTCCTCATGGTTCCTAGTCGGATTCGTTAACCACTGAGCCACGACGGGAACTCCCAACTCCTTTTCTTGATCAGCTCTTCTCACACCCAGTGAAATCCCCGGCAGATCGCAGTGACACAGACACCCAAAGATCACGTCCAGAAAATATAAACAAATAGTATCTTTTGCAGTGATTAAATTTTCTGATTTCGTTAAATCTCTTATTTTCTTTGCTCCGTCCGCTGGGGCTGGCTTTGGGCTTAGAGCCCTGCCGTGCAAAGAAGCCCTCTGTTTCCTCCACTCAGTAGCCATTGCTGTTGGTCCCCAGGGTTGGGCACTGTGAGAAGGAGGCCCAGGACGTGTTACCTGGCCGGTGGGGTTGTGATCTGGGTCGGCGCGCCCTGGATGTGGCACATGCTCTGAGGGTGACTTTGGGGTCCCCTAGGTTATCCCTGCTGGGAGTCTGACTCATTTCCTGGGTACGAGCTGTGCCTCCTCCGACTGACTGGTTTCAGCCACCCCGGGCTTCTTGCAATCCGGTCAGGTCACCTGAGTCACTTTGCCCCCTAACCAGGGGATGCGAGTCACCTTCAAGTGAGCTCACTGTCTTCAGTCCACATCTAGTCACTGCCCCTTGACCCTCCCGCCCGCCGCCCCATTTGGTCCCTGCTGTTGCTGGTGCCACCTGTTGCCAAGACAGCGCTCTTTTCCCCATGCTGCCACCAGGGGGCGCTCCACACAGCCCTCCACCTTTGCAGCTCCGGGAGGGAGTCCGGTACCCAGCCCTCCGGCTCCACCTCCATGGGACTCGTGTCAGGTCCCCCAGCCTTTCTCTCAAAGGTCCCTCCAAAGACACCCTCTCTTTCCAGTCGCCTCAGCCCGGTAAATTCCCTGCCTTCTCGTGCATCGCCTGCCGATGGAGTACACACTAATGCTCACGGAACTGTCAGGCGGTGCCGCCTGTCCCAACAAAACTCTGAGGCAGACGGGTTCCGTGTCACTGTCCTGGGACACCTGCATGGTTTATTCTTTAAAGTTCATCTGGGAGTTCCCTTCGTGGCTCAGCGGTTAACGAATCCGACTAAGAACCATGAGGTTGCGGGTTCGATCCCTGGCATCGCTCAGTGGGTTAACGATCCGGCGTTGCCGTGAGCTGTGGTGTAGGTTGCAGACGCGGCTCGGATTCCGCGTTGCTGTGGCTGTGGTGTAGGCTGGAGGCTACAACTCCTGTTAGACCCCTAGCCTGGGGACCTCCATATGCCGCGGGTGCGGCTCTAGATAAGGCAAAAAGACAAAAAAAAATTCATCTGATTCCTTTCTTTCCCTCTGAATTGTGAGCCTTGTGGGAAGGGGGATGACGATCCATCTGTAGTAGAAATTCTAGCATCTAGAACTGTGTGACCGTGAGTGTCTGATAACCGTTTTGGCTGGTTAGGGACATTGTGAAATGCTGGCGTGCCTCCCCCGTCTGTGCCAAAACCCCAGAGAGCGTATACGTTAAGAAAACATCCCTTCAGAAGACATAAAGGTCCAGAGCCGCATAACAGCTATTTCTTACAAATGAGCCCCACAGCCTCAATGTTGCTGAAAGGCCGTGGCAGTGAACCTATTTTTGGAATGCCTGAGATCATGGAATTTCAAACTTGCAGCGGGAGCCCCGTGAGTTGCCCAACGTGGCCGGTTTAAGCAAAGAGAGAGAAACTTTCTAGAACTTTTTGAAAGGCCATAACGGTTCAGAGAGCGTCACAGAAATGCACCACGGGGGATATGCTCACCTTTGAAGGTCCTGTAAGGCCAGGTGGCATTCCTGCAAATGAAGAAAAACTCAAGAATAGGCCGTGACCGCCAAAATGCCAGAAATGACCACTGTCTCCGCCTCATAGCCTTGAAATCTAGTCAGCCTGCAAAGCAACTTCTAGATAAAGTTGCAGTTTCAGCAGAACACATAATTGCTAAATGATGCAGAAAAAAATAAAATTTTTAAATTAAAAAAAGGTTATTGAGTTAGAAAGGTGGGTCCTGATGCAATGACAAGTTTCTTTTTGACTTTTTTAGGGGGAACGGTGGCTGTACAGCGTGACACACGTTCAGTAAACAGCAGTGAAACTCGAGGTCTCCCTGCAGTTAATGCACGCGTACAAATCATTCGGAATTCACGTTTCTCTTTCTGTGTAGGTCCGCACTTAGAGCATGTACGCACACACGGAGATTTTGCTCAGGCTTACCCCTTTCTCTGCACAATTCTTGCCCGGCGCTGGGTCGAAGACCGTTCAGCGTATTCGTCCCATGATTTGTCCGCTTCTGGCTCCCAGTGGCCCGAAAAGAGGTTTGTCAAGGGGAACTGAGGAGTTCCCGTCGTGGCACAGTGGTTAACGAATCCGACTAGGAACCATGAGGTTGCGGGTTCAATCCCTGCCCTTGCTCAGTGGGTTAACGATCCGGCGTTGCCGTGAGCTGTGGTGTAGGTTGCAGACGCGGCTCGGATCCTGCGTTGTCTGTGGCTGCAGCGCAGGCCAGTGGCCACAGCTCCGATTAGACCCCAAGCCTGGAAACCTCCACATGCCGCGGGTGCGGTCATAAACGCGCGGCCATAAAATGACAAAAGGCAAAAAAAAAAAAAAAAGGGGGAACTGAGCTTGTGCATTGGCCAGATGCTCGTTAGGAAGTCCAGAAGGGGGGCAGCGGCATTTGGGGCAGAGAGTTTGTTGGCCACATGGTCTCCGTCCAAACACCCAGCTGTGCCCTGTCGCCTGGCAGCAGCCGTGGCTGAGACTGAGCCCAGCGGTCCGCTCAGGCACGTGGGCGTTTGCCTTTGACGCGACTGTGCCTGCCGCAGGGTGTCGTTCTTCTCTTTGCTCAGTTTGGCAGGCACTTTAAAAGGTGAAAAGCATTTTTAGCTCCCAGGTGAGATTTAGCCAACCGGCTCCATTAAGCCACGTCAGGGCCGCTGTGTCCCCATGTGGGGGCGGCCGATGTGGAAATCGGCCCTTTGTGGATAAAGAGGCTGAGGCATGGGGACATTCAGCGACTCGCTAAAGACAAACTGCCAAGACTGACAGAGCAGCGACCAGGACCGGCGTTCTTGCCTCTCAGGCCACACCTCTAACGTGGACTCGACCGTCTCTGGCGACTGTGCATGAGGAACGTTCATCTTTGCGTCCCCACCGCGGTGCTGACGTCACGGGTTACACGGACTCCTCCAAGTTCTGCATTTTATGTCTGACGCCTCCAACGTTCTCCGTGGTTGAGTTTATTACCAGGGAAGTAATGCTTTGCGTTCAGTCCAGCAAATAGCCCGCGACCCCCAACGCGTTATTGTCACAGACCTCAGGTTCAAAAGACATTATCATTGTCATTGTTCACTTACTTATTTACATCCTACAGTGGTCCTAAAGGGGTTTTAGGTACCAAAGAGCCCAGTAACCTCATAGATTTGTTTTTGGGTTTTTTTGTCTTTTTAGGGCCGTACCTGCGGCATAGGGAGGTTCCCAGGCTAGGGATCGAATTAAAGATACAGCTGCTGGCCTACACCACAGCCACAGTAACACCAGATCTGAGCTGTGTCTGTGACCTACACCGCAGCTCACAGCGATGCTGGATCCTTAACCCACTGAGCAAGGCCAGGGGTCGAACCTGTGTCCTCACAGATAATAGATTCGTTTCCACTGAGCCACGACGGGAACTCCAGCCTCATAGATTAATAGAGGTGTTATAAATGGGTGATGTCAAATCTTTAAATATAAACCGGAAGGCCTGGGGCATGGTCCTGTGAGGTTATTAATTCGATTTCTTTCTCTTTCCAACTTAAACAAGAAAAATCATTCACTCACGGGAGAAGCCAGAGGTGGACTTGTCAGCTGGCCAAGTCATGGCCTCAAGCTCTGACGAGGTGTTGACAGTCCCCGTCTGGGAACACTTCCTCATGGCCACCCTGTGCTCTTTGCGACAGCAAATTATTTGAAAAATTCCAAAAAACTGCTGAAACCAATCCTGCCGCTCAGAAACCACAGAAGAAATCAATCCCAGACGAATCCATCACTGAAGAAGTGTTGTGGCAGCAGTGTTTGCTGTATGCACTTCAGTTTCTGGAACACACCCAGCGGTGACCGGCCGCAGGACCTTTGCAGCTGCTGTGCGCCTGCTCTGGACAGTCTGTTCTTCACAGAGGGGCGCCTCCGCCTCGGCCGCAGGTCTGCCCTGAGCACCTCTGTAGGGCACTCCCTCGTGGTGGCCTGTCTGACGACAGTCTGTGATTGCACCGTGCACCCACGATGTACATTTTCCTCTGTCTTCTCCTCTAAACTGGAAGCTTTAAGGGACCACTTCTGCTCTTTTGCTGTTTCCCAAATAGGTATAGAGTGGACACAATTAATTGAATGGATGGAGATGAAGGGGAGGGAGTCGTGTGGGTGGGTTCGGCCCCAGCCAGGGACCCAGTAGGTCAGCGTTTGTTAGTTTCACAGGCGATGCCGGTGTTCAGGGAATTTTTTGTTTCGATTTCTAACAGCAGAAACAATGAGGCAAAGCGAAGTGATTATTTCACAGAACTGTGAAAGTCACAAGCGAGGTCTGAATACAGACGAGCCCTAAAGCTGTAGCAGTGAACTTGGCATGTCGACTGTGCCCCGAGGGGGGGGGCCCTTGCAGCTGAGTAGTCCAGTGTCAGGTCCACACCTAGGTGGTCACTTTGTCGATGACAAGGGCACCACTGTGATTCAGCAGAGAGAAAGTGGTCTTTCCCCTAAGTGGTCTTTCTTATAAAAGACCTTTCAGATTCTTCTTGGACCCATTGGGCATACACTTAAAAAAACAGGAATCCCACCAACTGCCTCCGTCACCCCAAAAATGGTTTATTTGGGGTGGGTGGGAGATCTGGGTGTGAAAGGTGAAACAAACGCTTCCGGAAGGTGAGGAAGCGCACTGCAGGCAGGACCCTGGAGCGCCAGCCGTTTCTTAAAGACAACATCAAACGGGCTTGCCCAGCATCAGGCTTCATTAAAACTAAAACCTTCTAGGGGTTCCCGTCGTGGCCCAGCAGTTAACAAACCCAACTAGTATCCATGAGGATGTAGGTTCGATCCCCGGCCTGGCTCAGTGGGTTAAGGATCCAGCATTGCCGTGAGCTGTGGTGTAGGTCGCAGATGCAGCTCGGATGCCATGTGGCTGTGGCTGTGGCTGTGGTGGAGGCCGGCAGCTGTAGCTCCGATTTGACCCGTAGCCTGGGAACCTCCATATGCTGCAGGTGTGGCTCTTAAAAAAAAAAAAAATAGAACTTGGTCTTTAAGGGTTTGTTTGACTTTAAATCTGTTTTTTAAAAAAAGAATCAGGGAGTTCCCTTCGTGGCTCAGTGGTTAACAAATCCGACTAGGAACCATGAGGTTGCGG
>PVHT021183577.1:1560003-1625151 GCA_004024745.2 Catagonus wagneri
GACGACACGTTAACATGGGCAGGAGCCTACGAGGGTCCTCTCTGTCCCCGCGCTGCGTGCAGAGTTCCACGTGGATCCATCCGGCCCACGTGATCTGTGCGGATCTCCTAAATCCTAGCTCGGTTTGTGCGATTACCTTAGCAACACTGAGATAAGGGTGAATGTTTCCATGTCTCCTGCAGTTCTGTCCATCTGGGCGTCCTCTGTGTAGCACCGTGTTGGTGGGTGCGTTTGCAACTGGGACGGCTGTATCTTCCTGCTGAATGCAGCCTCTCACCACTCTGCAGAGACTAGCTCCAGGCCTTGGCCTGCTTTACGTCTGCAGTCTAATACTTACCCAAGAACGGCTGTCTTTGCAGTAGTTTATTACCAAGGGGTCTTTTTCTGCATCCTTTTGTCTCCGATCTCTGTGTGCCTTTGGCTTTGGATGTGCCTCAGCACGGGACGGGAGGGCAGAGTGTTTGGCATAACCGCAACCTCTGCACTTGCCCAGAGCTGATGGCAAGGTCGCTGGCTGCTGCTCGGATATGAGGAAGGGGCCCGTTTTCTGCCCAGCCTGCCCCCAGCTCTCCGGATGGAGTCAGAGGCGCAAGTGGGAAGAGCCAGCTGCACGGGCGCCACTGGAAGGACCGGGGGAACCTGTTTGTCACACAGGGTGGGGACTGCAGCTCAGGCTTTTTCCTTTTCCTATGTTTTGCCTTGGTTTTAGTTGCCTTCATTTTCCACGCAGTCACACATGGGACTTGGGGCGCAGAGGCTGAAGGGGACCCACAGAGAAAACAGAGCAGCCACCCCATCAGGGCAGAAAGGGCTCCCTCCCTGGCCCACTCGTCCTCCAAAGCTCTGCGAAATCGAGTTCACACAGAGTGACTTTACAGGGTCCTTATTTGCATGTTAGACCCTGTTTTTCTAAACAAAAAGCGAAGCGATTTAGAAGAAAACTTGCAGGGCCGCAGAAAGAAGGCCGGGAAAGTAAGTGACGCCACCAGCCCTAGCGGCTGGGGAACAGTGGGGCTGTAAGGACAGTCCTAGTCCCCCCTGGTGGCTGCCAGTTTTCACGGCAGCCTTTCCCAGCCATTGGGAGGTGACAGCGATTGGAAGTGACTACTGGCCCCTGCTGTGGGGGTGCCATGTACACCGAGTGTCAGAGCCAAGTCTCAAGGGATCCAGTAGCACCTTCTTTTTTTTTTTTTTAATTAAAGTGTAGTTGATTTACGGTGTTTGGTCAGGTTTTGTTGTGCAGCAGTGACCCCTCACACGCGTTTCCCTGTGCTGTACAGTCGGATCCCCTACGCGTGCGGATGTTCCCCATTAAGGAACGTTAAACTGAAAGGACCAAAATTCAAAGGTTTTGATTAAGTCCCAAGGACATCCAGCTGGTGGAACCAACTTAGAAGTGTTAACAGAACAGCCTCCGCGTCCAGAGAGAGATTCAGAGTCCGTCCGTGTTTCAGTGGTGGCATGACCCTCTTAGCAGGTAATTAAATTTTCAGAGAAGACACTTAAAATGGAAACTTTAGAAGTTGGTTTACCTGAATATATCAAGTGCTTTATCCAAAAAAATGCATCCATTTGACCTGAAAATCCCACACGTAGAAAATTGTCTTAAGAGTCATAAGGGGGAGTTCCCGTCGTGGTGCAGCGGTTAACGAATCCGACTAGGAACCATGAGGTTGCGGGTTCGGTCCCTGGCCTTGCTCAGTGGGTTAAGGATCCGGCGTTGCCGTGAGCTGTGGTGTAGGTTGCAGACGCTGCTCGGATCCCGCGTGGCTGTGGCTGTGGTGTAGGCCGGCGGCTACAACTCCTGTTAGACCCCTAGCCTGGGAACCTCCATATGCCGCGCGTGCGGCCCTAAAATGACAAAATGTAAAAAAAAAAGTCGTAAGGGGACCACTGGCCATAGATGAATACATGATGTTTACTGTGTTAATTACTCTTTAAGGAAAATCAGAAGATAACCTGAATAACTGTTAATAGAAAACTGATGAAGCAAGTCATGGCATACCCACGCGAAGGAATACTTTCCAGCCAGAAAATTGCACTACAAATCAGTAGTCACTGACATGGAGAGATGGCCATGTCATATTAAGTGGAAAAAAGCAATATAATGTTATTTTTCTTTAAAGAAGAAATATGTGTATGAAAAGACACGTGCCTTGAAAATTGTCTGAAGGGTCAGTCATCAAAACGTTAAGAACAGTTACTTGAATGTTAGGATTACCGGCAATCTATCGTTTGTTACGTTCTTTATATTTTATAAGCTATTTGAAATAAGCACAAATGATTATAATAGCTTACAAGAATAAAGTGACCAAAGAGTGTATTGAAAAAGTGCTCTCAGCATTTAAATGAACATTTGATCATTTTAGTGCTTCATGTTTATCAGCTCCTGAAGAAGGAAAAGGGTGTTTTCTTCTCTCCCCTCCCCCCCAACCCCCCACCCCCATCCCCAGGTCCATTCGCAGCCTGCAGGTAATAAGAACTCTATTCTGGCTGTTGACTGGCTGGGTATTTAGGGGTCACATACTGAGATATTAGTGAAAATAGCTAAAAATTAAATTGCACAGCTGAGCCTTTGGCACTAGAGTTTTCATAATTGAAAACTAAAAGCTTCAGGTTGTTTCATTTTATTCTAAATGAACCCACCTTGTAGCTCCCCTTCAGTTTTGAAATCTTGCCAGAGTGTTGGTTACAGTCCCATCACCTGGCTAATGGGAGAGTTTTTAAAGCTGTTAAATGACATCATTATCCTGCAAATCGTAATGAGGGAGGCAAAAGTGAATCAGGTGTTTAAAAAAGCTGTGCATGGACCTGTGATTTCTGACACAAGAGCAGGGCCTCTGCAGCAACTTGGAGGTGAGAAGAGGATGTTTGCATTCCCAATTTCCTCACCACAGTCTTTGCCTTGTGTAGCGGTCAGCTACTGCCGCGTAACGAACAACCACAAAAATCTCAATGGCAAACAAAAGTCACATGCGTTTGTTGATCTCCACTGGGCTCATATGGGGGTTTCTGCTGCTTCAAGCCAAGAGTCTGACTGGCCTCGAACCCCTACACCTCTAGCATCAGACTCTGGTCTGTGCCATGTGGATTCACTTTGGATCCACTTAAAGAAGCAGAAGTTATTCAGAGGAAGCTCCTCTGTGTCAGTGTTAGAAGGTCAGGCGTGCCTACCCAACCTGGCAAGCACACTTCAGATCCCTGCTGTGTCTTCCCATTGGCCAAAGCCAGTGGCCAGCAGCTGAGGGACAGGAAAGACCACAGCAAGCGTGCGTTACAGGAAACCATGACCAGTGATTCAACCCCACCACACCCTCCACTTCAGCAGGCCACCTTACCCCTTCCTCTCTGACTGAGTCAGCCTGTGTTTTCACTCAGCTCCAGCCTCCTAAAGCACAGGTGTTCCAAGCAACTCAACTTTCTTGTACACTCTGGGGATGTTGGTTTATAACCCCCCATTAAGGAAATGAATTGTGGGGTTTTTTAGACAGTACAGCCCACTGAGTGCTTCTCTGAGACATGTCTATATTATCATTTATATTATCATGTCTATATATCATCATGCCTATATATCATCTGTATTATCATGTCTGTATTTCATGTCTATATATAGACATGTCTATATTATCATCTATATTATGTCTATATATCATGTCTATATATCATGTCTATAGATCATCTATATTATCATGTCTATATATCATGTCTGTATATAGACATGTCTATATTATCATCTATATTATCACGTCTATATTATCACGTCTATATTATCATCTATATTATCTTGTCTGTATTATCATCTCTTCGGCCCAAAGAAGAGCTGGCCCTGCCTGGAATGTAAGGTCCTTTGGTATAAATAAACAATGATGTGATGCTTTGATCGAGCTCTTCTCTCGGAGGGTTCTTTGCAGGGGGAAAGCCACTCCCAAGTAAGGCAGGCATGACTTTTCTCATCTCTTAGAACAGCCGGGATGGGGGAAAAACATGGGGCGGGCACAGAGGGACTGGCCAGAGTGTACAGGGAGCATCCTGGCCGCCAAGGGGAGACGAGAGTCCATTTCCCCTGCATCTGAGCGGTGCACAGCCGTCAGTGCGGCGGGAGGCAAGGCGCCCTGTCCATGCAGCTCCAGGAAGGGCACCAGCCGGGGCGCGTTTCCATTTCCCGCGAACTGTTGAGCAGCTTCAGCCTGCACAGTAAGAACTGCTGACTGTCCATCTCCGGGAGAGCATGTGTCAGTATTACTCCCTGAAGCCGTAAGTCCGGCTGGGTTCCTGGACCTGAGCCGGTGCATCTGGATGTACGTGAATGTGGGCAACACTGGGAGAGTGGAAGGGAAAGGCGGTTTGGGGGAGAGGGGCTTCCCCAGCCTCCAGGGACTGACAGACCACAGCGGGGCTTTCGCTTTTCCTCTCAAGTCGAGACCCCAGCTGGCCGTGTGTGTGTCGGCTGTGTTCTGAAGGGGAGGCGCGCGGAACTCCCTGAGGCCGAAACGGGCCTGGGAGGAGAGGAGGAGAGCAACGATGAGGACTCATCTGAAGCCGTGAGTGGGAAAATCCAGCACCTCTGAGGGAGGCTTGGAAAGGCAGGGCAGGGTCCTCGGACCAGCAGCGTCAGCATCACCTGGGAACTTGGAAATGTAGGTTCTTGGGCCCCGCCACAGACCTCCTGAATCAGAAAGCCTGGGGACAGGGCCCAGCTCTGCATGTTTTTAAAAGCCCTCCCGCCTCAGGTGACTCAAGTTGGTGAACCACTGTAGGCGGACAGCCCGTAGAGGAGAGAAGGCAATGTTTTTTATGTTAGGTCTTGTTTTAAATTTTTTTATTAAAGTGTCGTTGATTTGTAATGTTGGACCAATACTGCTGTACAGCAAAGTGACTCAGTTTTACATATATATGTGTCTGTGTGTGTGTTAAAACCTAACCTCAAACTTCCAGTCCATCCCACTCCCTCCCCCTCCACCTTGGCAACCGCAAGATTCTTCTCTATATCTGTAAGTCTATTTCTGCTCTGTAGATAGGTTCATTTGTGCCATATTTTAGATTCCACATATGAGTGATATCATATGGTATTTATCTTTCTCTTTCTGACTTAGTATGAGGATCTCTAGTTGCATCCATGTTACTGCAGATTGCATTATTTCATTCCTTTTTATGGCTGAGTAGTATTCCATCGTTTATATGTACCACATCTTCTTAACCCATTTACCTGCTGGGGGACATGTAGATTGTTTCCATGCCTTGGGTGTTGTGAATATTGCTGTTATGAACATAGTGGTACATGCATCTTTTTGAATTAACAGTTTTGTGCAGATACATACCCTGGAGTGGGACTGCTGGGTCATATGGCAATTCTAAAAGCTTGTAAGTTTGATTAGGTCCCATTTGTTTATTTTTGTTTTTATCTCTGCTGCCTTGGGAGACTGACATAAGAAAATATTGGTACAATTTATGTCAAAGAATGTCTTCCCTGTGCTCTCTTCTAGGAGTTTTATGGTGTCTTTTGTGTAAGTCTTTAAGTCATTTTGAGTTTATTTTTGTGTATGATGTGAGGGTGTGTTCTCACTTCACTGCTTTACATGCAGCTGTCCAACTTTTCCAGCACCACTTACTAAAGATACTGTCTTTTTCCCATTTTATATCCTTGTCTCCTTTGTTGAAGATTAATTGACCATAGGTATGTGGGTTTTATTTCTGGGCTCTGTATTCTGTTCCATTGATCCATATGTCTGTTTTTGTAACAATACCATACAGGTTTGTTTGTTTGTTTGTTTTGCTTTTTAGGGCCATAGGTGCGGCATATAGAAGTTCCCAGGCTAGGGCTCAAATTGGAGCTGCATAGCTGCCAGCCTGTGCCACAGCCACAGCAACTTGGGATCCAAGCTGTGTCTGGAACCTATATCACAGCTCACAGCAACACTGGATCCGTAACCCACTGAGCAAGGCCAGGGATCAAACCCACATCCTCATGGATACTAGTTGGATTCATTTCTGCTGTGCCACAGTGGGAACCCCCTCAACACCATACTGTTTTGATTACTGTAGTTTTGCAGTATTGTCTTAAGTCTGGAAGAGTTATGCCGATTGCTTTGTGTTTTTCCCCCCAGGATTACTTTGGCAATTCTGGGTCTTTTATAGTTCCATATAAATTTTCCATTATTTGTTGTAGTTCTCTGAAAATTGTCATTGATAATTCGATAGAGATCACATTAAATCTGTAGATTGCTTTGGGTAGTATTGCCATTCTAAAAATATTAATTCTTGCAATCCAGGAGCATGGTATAGCTTTTCATTCTCTTTAATTTCCTTCATTAATGTTTTATAGTTCTTAGCATATAAGTCTTTCTTCTCCTTGATCAGGTTTATTCTTAGGTATTTAGGTATTTGGGGGGAGCATGATTTTAAAAGATACTATTTCTTACATTACGTTTCTAACACTTCATTGTTTATGTACAGAAATGCAACTGATTTCCGAATGTTGTTCTTGTATCCTGCTGCTTTGCTGAATTGGTTTATCAGATCTAGTTTGTGTGTGTGTGTGTGTGTGTGTGTGTGTGTGTGTGTGTGTCCTTTTTGCCTTTATCTGGAGCCGCACTCGCGGCATATGGATGTTCCCAGTCTAGGGGTCTAACAGGAGCTTCAGCTGCCGGCCTTGGCCACAGCCACAGCAACGCGGGATCCAAGCCGCGTCTGCAACCTACACCGCAGCTCACGGCAACGCCGGATCCTTAACCCACTGAGCAAGGCCAGGGATCAAACCCGCAACCTCATGGTTCTTAGTCGGATTTGTTAACCACTGAGCCACGAAGGGAACTCCAGATCTAGTAGTTTTTATATGGAGCCCTTAGGGGTTTTCTATATAAAGTATCATGTCATATGCATATAGTGGCAGTTTCACCCCTTCCCTTCCAATTTGGATACCTTTTATTTCTTTTCTTGTCTGATTGCTATGACTAGGACTTCCAATACTACGCTGAATAGAAATGGTGAGAGTGGGCATCCTTGTCTTGTTTCAGCTGAAAGGCTTTCAGCTTTTCTCCACTGAGTATTATATTCGCTGTGGTTTTAGGTCATTATTGAAGTGCACCATGTGATTCCATTAACTCTGTCCATGAGCATCCTGAGCAGAAGCTGCTAAGCAGTGGTTCAGCTCTTACCTTCATACACTTCGGTTCATTGAATGTCCAGAGCAGCCCCTGGACACTTATCAGCACCAAAATAACAGTCCTTAGAAACCAAGACAGCCGAAAGGGCCCCGGGCATCTCTAGCGGTTCACCTGCTACAGAAAGTGAATTCTGTCTTGCTTCCTGAGTTTCAGACTGATTTTCTTCCTGCCCTTCCACTATGTTAAAGCCTCTGGGCCTGAGTTTCCACCTGTGGTCATTGTTCATGGCACCCCCTCGGGGAAAGGGCATCAAAGGGGTAAGGGCCCCCGGATGCCCCATTTCCATGGGCTCGGCAGCAGTCCACAGATGACAAACCGAAGTGACACTTCACATGTGCATGGTTTTACAGATAAATAAAAATTACTCCTGGGCTTTTGATGCCTTTGATACTTTATACCCTTATTTATCTAGATCAGAATGGACACTGCCAAAGGATAAAGTAAAAGAATTCCCACTGTGGGGCAGCGAGTTAAGAATCCAACTGCAGCAGCTTGGGTCGCTGTGGAGACGGCATGGGTTCAGTCCCCAGCCCGGCGCAGTGGGTTAAAGTAACCGGTGCTGCCACAGCTGTGGCTTGGATTCGGTCCCTAACCTGTGAACCTCCGTGTGCCATGGGTGCCGCCATAAAATTAAAAAAATGAAAACAACTTTTTAATTAAAAAAAAAAAAAGGAATAAAGCAAAGACTACCCGAGCTTAGGCAAAACGTGCAAAGCTGAGTCTATTCCAGAGCAGGCGTGTGTCCCGGGAGGAAAGTGCTGAGCAGAAATGCAGGGTTCAGATTCCAGCCAGGGGCCCCTGGAGGCTGTACTAATTGAGGGTTGACGACTGCCGTTGTGGACAGAACAGAACAAGTCCAGCGGGTGTGCCCAGTAGGTTACCCCAGCCCTGTGTCCGCTGGTCTGGGAAACATCTTCAGTTTGGGCCGCTCGGGGTCAGGGGTGAGGTCTCCATCAGCGGCAGCCAGCGGGGGCCAGTCGTATAATCGCCTGGCTGAGTGGTGCTGTGCGTGGAGAAATTTATATACAACATAAATTCCCTTAGTAACAGCTGTTGATCCTCCGACATCGATCGCTTCATTCTGATCTGGGCTCACAGGTCATTGCATTAGAAATCCCTTACCGTCCCAGAGTTCCCATTGTGGCCCAGTGACTAATGAACCCGGCTAGCATCCACGAGGACATGGGTTCGATCCCTGGCCTCGCTTAGTGGGTTAAGAGTCTGGTGTTTCCATGAGCTGTGGTGTGGGTCACAGACACGGCTCAGATCTGGCGTGGCTGCAGCTGTGGTGTAGACTGGCAGCTACAGGTCTGATTCGACCCCTAGCCTGGGAACCTCCATGTGCCGCAGGTGTGGCCCTAAAAGACAAAAGAAAGAAAAGGAAGGAAGGGAGGGAGGGAGAAAGGAAGGAGGGAGGAAGGAAGGAAGGAAAGGAAAAAAGAAAAGAAAAGAAATTCCTTATGGTCCCACCTAAGACTGCACCCCGCCCCACAGTCCCTGCCTGTGACCCAGTTATACGTGTGCCGTGGAGGCCGAGCTGCCATCTCCTCCATGTGCCCCCCCCCCCCCCCCCGCTGCAGCCACAGGGCAGGGGCTCCGAAGGGGCTCTGTTTTGCTTCAGGCTGTGTTTTCACACCTCAGACAGAGAGCACCTGCCCCTTGGGGGTCACCTGGTGAAAAGCAGTGCCTCGGGTGCTGGGCAAAACCAGCGCTTCTAAAGTGAAAATGGTGTGCTACCACAAAGCCAGATGCGCTGTATTTTAGTAAAACGTTTTATAAACCGTGTCCTAAAAAGCAGGGGGAACGGAGACCGCTTGCCTCCTGGGCTGGAAGGCGGTCTGCTGGCGTCCAGGAACACGTAAAGTCACCCCTCCCGGTCCGAGCCGCCTGTCGCCCGGGACCCAGCCCTCTCGGGGGTCGCGGGGCCCTGCCTGTCTGTGAAAAATGGAAAACGAGACTCAGGTGCCGCACATCAGCCCCGTGCCCCCCCCCGGGGGGGCATCAGGACGCAGCCGGCCCTTGTCACCTCGTCATCCTTAGCAGCCCTCCTCTGTCACAGCCTTTGCCGTGACCGTCTGCGCGAGTGACCGTCTCTCAGTCAGCAGCTGTGATCTGTCCCCGCACTTCACAGCCCCGAGGGGGGTGTCCCTGCCATGCCCCGTCTGGGGGTCTGCGCCCCCACTGAGCAGAGCTGGCTGTCTGCTCTCCGCCCGGCAGATTCGAGCCGATGCTGCTGGGTGGGTGTCCGCTTAGCGGGGCCCAGGAGCTCTGGGGGACATTCGTGAATGAAGGACCCTGAAGAGCCAGTAACTCAGGCTTCGCGCCAGGCGGCAGTTGGGTGCAGCTCCCGTACTGGGGCGGCCGCCTGCTGACCCAGAGTTCACAGCCTGGAGTGTTAATCTCACCCCGAAACAGCCTCCGAGGGGATCACACACAGTCAGCCCTCCCGGCACCGTCCCCTCTGCCACCGTGCCGGCGCCCCGGCCCCCACGCCCGGGCAGGACGCGTGCTCAGGTGGCTGTACCCAGTGGGGAAGTCTGAGTTTGAGGTTCTTCCTCCCCATGGATTGAGCCAGTCGCCTGGGCTCTCAGTCCTCTGGGACCGACACAGCCCCACCCAGGGTCCTTGACAGCTGCGGAGGTGACATCCAGGAAGCGTCTCTGTGCCAGCACGCAAGTCCTGCGGGCACGCAAGTCTCAGCAGCGTGACAACCACTTGGTTAGGGTTAGGGTTAGGGTTCACTAACCGTCTCACGACGTCGTTCGTCTGCTCCACGTCCTCCGCCAGCTCTGGGGCCTCGTAAACCTTTCTTCTCCCACGGGGGCCAGGGTGGGGCAGGGGACGAAACCCCAAAGCATCATTTGGACGGCTTGTCTCAGCCCTGCGGCCACCTCCCCAAACCAGCCTGCTAGCGGGTGACAAGGCGGGAGACCCCGAGGTGCACCAGTGGTCAACACTACCAGTTCCCACCAGCTTCCTTCAGGTCCCCGTACTTGGCCCCAGGGCCTCGTCTGGTACCCCAGCCTCACTGACCACAGTTAGTCAGAATCTGGGGAGGGCCGGGGATTTCGCCCTCTAGCCACATGCAGAGTCTGAGAAGAGCCTGGGGCCAGAGACGCAACAGTGCATGTCGCACAATCAACGGCCGCCTCTGGGTGCTTCCCACACCCTCACCCCCAAGGCCTGGTGCTGAGGGCCAGCTGTCACCTGTCCAAGCCGTGGGGTCCCATGGGACCCTAAAGTTGGGAGGCTCAACTTTCCTTAAATTTCTGGCGTATCCACTAGCCTTCCTGACTGGAGAGAGATTCTTCATTACCCTGGAATGCAGCAGATCTTTCCAGAGGAGGAGGGAGATCTTGTCATTAGGACCCTGGGGCACCTCCAGGAAGGTGCTGCTCTAAATTTCTCCGGGGAATATGGTAGCCCTGCATCGCTCTCCAGGCTGGTGGTTGGGACACTTTCTTTGCTCTGAAGGCCTGGGCCGTGCCGGCACACAGGGATCCATGGAGAAATGTCTTCCGGCAGTATCATCTTTTGTACATTGTCTTTTCAAATTGCTGGCCCATGTTTTATTCGCCCATCACCTTCTTCTCATACACTTATGTAGGGTCCGAGTCCTTTGTAAGATGTGTGTGTGTTACAGGTATTGCAAACGAAAATATCCAGTCATGTGCCTTGCCCTGTTGCTTATTTAATGGTTCCAGTAAGATGGTTTCAACATTTTGCAGAGTTCCATTTGTTGATTTTTTTTTTAATTTGATAATTCACCTTCTGTATCCTATTTAAGAAATTCTTGGATTGTTAGTTGAAGTAGAAGTGATTTACAATATTGTGTTAGCGTCAGGTACACAGCAAAGTGATTCAGTTATATTTTTTTCCAGACTGTTTTCCATTTTAGGTTATTGCAAGATATTGACTATAGTTCCCTCTGCTATACATTAAATCCTTGTTGCTTATCTATTTCATATAGAGTAGTGTATGTCTCTTAATCCCATACTCCGAATTTATTCCTCCTCCCCTCCCTTTTCCCTTTGGTAACCATAAATTTGTTTTCTATGACTGTTAGTTTGTTCTGTTTTATAAGTAATTCATTTGTATTAATTTTTTTAGGTTCCGCATATCAGTTAGATCATGTAATATTTGTCTTTCTCTGGCTGACTTCACTTAGGATGGTAATTTCTAGGTCCATCCATGTTGCTGCAAATGGCAACATTTCACTCTTTTTATGGTTGAGTAATAGTCCATTTGATATATATATATGTATGTATGTATATGTGTATATGTGTATATACATATATCTTCTTAAGCTTATTGTCTATTGGCGGACGCTGGCGTTTCTTCCATGTCTGGGCTGTTGTAAATAGTGCTACTGTGAGCATTGGGCTGCATGTGACTTTTCAGATCTGGGCTTTCGGAGTTCCTGTTGTGGCACAGAGGAAATGAATCTGACTAGGTACCATGAGGTTGCAGATTTGATATCTGGCCTCGCTCAGTGGGTTAAGAATCTGGCATTGCCATGAGCTGTGGTGTGGGTTGCAGACGGGACTCGGATCTGGCATTGCTGTGGCTGTGGTGCAGGCCAGCAGCTGTAGCTCAGATTTGACCCCTAGCCTGGGATCCTCCATATGCCGTGAGTACGGCCCTAAAAAGACAAAAGAAAAAAAAAACTAGAGCTTTCATCTTTTCTGGATGTCCCGGGAATGGGATTGCTGGGTCATATGGTAATTCTGTTTTGTTTTTTAAGGAAACTCCATACTGTTTTCCACAGTGGCTGCCCTGTTTCACTTCCCACCAACAGTGTAGGAGGGGGTCCCTTTTACTCCACACCCTCCCCGGCATTTATTATTTGTAGACTTTTTGATGACGGCCATTCTGACTGGTGTAAGGTGATACCTCATTGTGGTTTTGATTTGCATTTCTTTAATAATTAGTGATGTTGAATATCTCTTCTTGTGCCTGTTGACCATCTGTATGCTTTGGGATAAAAAGGACATTCGCATCTAAAATTCGTTCCCATTTTATGACCATTTGTTGACTAAAACATGGTCAGAATGAAGAAGAAGTGGGTACCTAAAAGGAGGATGATAAGGTAAAAGAACTTGACAATAGGCTGGCTTATTCCAGATGCCCTGTGACGCTTAGGTGATTGATGCAAGCAGATTGCTTGGTGCTGTGAGCGTCCATCCCCTTCTCTGTCTTCACAAGGCAGAGGTGCTCCTTCCACCACGAAGGCGCTGCGCGGCCAGGATGACGTCATGTACGCAGACCGCAGCCGGCGGGGACCTGGGATACGGCCTCCTCTCATTGGCCGCTTTGCCTCCTCATCTGTTTGATGAAATGCAGTATCTAAACGGCCCCTTCTCCCTGAGGGCTCACTGCATTGCTGTTTCTCTGGCTAGAAATTAAATTTCTAACGCACATCTCAAAAAAAAAAAAAGAAAAAGCTCTTGCCCACCCGCGACTGCAGACTTTTTTTCCCTCTGCATTCGTCCAGGAGTTGTGTAGTTTGAGCTTTCACGTTTACGCTTATGCTCCATTTTGAGTTAATATTGTGAATGTGGTCTGGTGTGAGGGTTGATTCTTATTTATGTTTTTAGGCCACACCCTCAGCATATGGAGGTTCCCGGGCCAGGAATCAAACCTGTGCCACAGTTGCAACTGTGGCGACACCAGACCTTTATGCCACTGCGCCACCAGGGGCTTCTGATGCTTACCTTTTTTTTCATATGACTATCCCGTTATTCTAGCACCATTTTTTTTTTACTTTTTTTCAATTGTAGCTGATTTATAATATTGTGTTAGTTTTAAGTATACAGCATAGCAATTCAGTTAGATGATTGACAGAAATAGATAGGTGCATGTATATATATTCTTCTTAAGATTCTCTTCCTTTATAGTTATTACAAAATATTAAGTAGCGTTCCCTGCGCTCTACAGTAGGTCCTTGTCGGTTATCTATTTTATAAATAGTAGTGTGTATATGTTAACCCTAAATTTCTAATTTATCCCTTCCCCCCCTTTGGTAACCAACCATAAGTTTGTTTTCTATGTCTGTGATTCTGTCTAGACCATTTTTGAAAAGACCCCCCCCCACTGATTTGCCTTTGCATCTTTCTCAAAAATTAAATATGTATGTATGGATCTATTTCTGGGCCCTCTGTTCCAGCACAGTCCAATAGAATTGTAATGCAAGCTATAAACGTAAGCTCCATGGGTAATTTTTTTTTTTTTTTTTTTTTTTTTTTTGCTTTTTAGGGTGACACCTGCGGCATATGGAGGTTCCCAGGCTAGGGGTCCAATCGGAGCTTTAGCTGCCGGCCTGCACCATAGGCGCAGCAACACAAAATCCAAGCCATGTCTGCAGCCTACACCACAGTCACAGCGACACCAGGTCCTTAACCCACTGCGCGAGGCCAGGGATGGAACCCGCAACCTCATGGTTCCTAGTTGGATTCGTTTCCGCTGCGCCACGACAGGAACCCCATCCACGGATAATTTTAAATTTTCTAGTAGCCACGTTTTAAAAGGTGGGCAGCTCTGGGACTACCATCTTGGTAACCCATAGTCTGGTCAACCAGGAATACTCCCACACTGGTACTGTTTTATGAATGAATCCAGCCAACATGGGATGGCGCGTCATGAACTATGTATCAAGGAAAATGAAACAGACTAAACTGGTCCATAACCAGGAGCCTCTGCTGAAAGCAGAGTCCATGAGTTGTGACTTGCAATGTGATGTTATATAATCAATGTTAAACATTTCCTCCCAGCCACGCTCCATACAGCACAGAGCAAGGTGGTAGATTTGTAATCAATACCGTGACTAATAGGGAGTTTATTTAACTAAAGAGGCAAGAAATTGTTCAAGACTGAAATACATCTTAAAGTTTAGCTAGAACTCACCAGTATTCTATGCCAGCCTCATGGATTAAGTCTCTAGAAACAATAGGATGTGAGGTTCAAAAACAAAGATTTAAGGGAGAAATTACATTCAGAGAACAAAGACTGTGGATCAGGCAGACTTTAGAATTATTGACTAGTTAACAGTAAATAAATAGCGGAAATATAACAAAACGCCGGGCTGAGCATTGCTTTCCTGACTCCAAATCCCATAAAATGGCAGGAAATATAATTTTAACAAGAAGAAATACAGGACTGTACTAGGACTGAACCTATAGAGGATTTTTTTCGAAGTGTAGAAAGTACGCAGGGTGTGGTCTACGGAGGGATAAAGGGCACCAAAAACAATAGTCCAGAGGCAGTGGAAATGCTGACATAATTCAGGGACGCGCGAGCAGAGCTGCGGTTGGAGCCAGGACCCCTGGCCCCGCCCACTGACTCCTCCCGTCCACCGATACTTTCCTAAATCATTTAATATTTTAAAAGCGATCTCAAGCTACAAAACGTTGGCTTTAAAAACCAAACGGAAGAATTCCCCCATGAAAAAGCCGTCAGCAGACAACGCGATCGGGTAACACAGGAGCGTAAAGCATGAGGGACTGTATTCAACATCCCCTAATAGCCGCAATAGAGAAGAGGATATAAAAAATAACGTTATGACAATAGAAGCATCCAGTTCATTAACACAAATAACATTTTTTTATATTCTGTTTTCAAGTATATTTTACATATACATAACTACAATAGGCATATATGCAGGTTTTTGTCCTGTTTTTCACTTAACCTTATGTAAGTATTTCCCATCTCGCCACTGAATCTTCACAGCTATCATTTTTAATGTCTACATAATATACTTTGATTACGATTTCCCCTTTTTTATTTCTTCCTTTTGAGCATCTGGTTTGTCTCCAACTCGTGCTATTATAAATAATTCTGTAATTAACATCTTTATTCCCTCGGCTAAATTGAAATCGGTTTTATGAATCCCAAACAGCTGAATTGACTTCTGTGTTGTTCCTTTTCAAACAAAAATTGGAATGCCCTGGTTTCATAACAAGGCACAGTCTAAATTTAGGTGTACAGATGAGCCCTGTGACAAGTCAGAATCGCGGTTGCAGAGTTCTTAAAGCATTTTAGACAGTGTTCAGCTTGCTTGTCCCACTTCGGGGAGTACAGTAACCCCCTGTAGCTCCAGTTTAAAATGAATCTCAAGATTGGTAACTTTACCCTTGACAGGAGTGATTTTTTTGTTTTTAATCAGTATCACTTCTGGATGTGTTACTTTCTTCAGATTCTTTCTGCCCTTGACCAAGGTTAAGGTCAACTCTATGAATGCATAACTTTCAGGCTGTTTGAAATACTGGATAACACCAACAAGTTTTCTGTATTTTTTGTACAAGTTTTTCTGTATTTTCACCAAGTAATTTTATTGTCCCAGATAAAGCAACGCCTGTTGAGACGACAGCAGATGGGAGAGGGAGGTGACTTTCTTTTTTTAAAAGGACCAGTCAGGGCTCTTAAACACTTGGCATGTGATATGGAAAATTTTAATCTCAACCAATCAAATGAATAGTATATTGATGGCGCTAAAAATGGGTTGTTTCCTAAATAATCGAACCATTCCAAAAGCCATCAAATATGAATTTCATAAGTAGAGAGTGAAAGGATGGAGGAGAGAAAAAAATGAATAATATTATCCAGAGTTAAAGAAAGACTCAAAGATTGGGGTTGAATTTGCACTGAAAGTTGAAGAATGTATGAAACAGATAAGCGCCTACAGGCATCACTGGGGAATTTCAGAACAACAAGGCTGAAGGGGAAGTCCTCAAAGACTACAAGGAGGATTATTAAAAAAAAAAAAAAAAGACTACAAAGAGGGAAAGAGAAACGGAAAAAAGCAGATTTCCTACAAAGGAATAAAAATGAAATTGGGTCTGCCTTCTGGTTGGTAACAAGGGACCCCAGAGGCAAAGGAGCAGGAACCACAAAATCTGAGGGGAAAATTACTCTGAATCCAGCATTTCATACATAGTCCAAAACAGTCGTTTAAGTCTGAGATCAAAATAAAGACACTTTCAGACATACTGGGACTCACAGCGTTTACCACATCCATAAATCTCTTTTGAACAAATTAGTTAAAGATTTACTCCACAGAAACAAACGAAAAGTAATGAATTTTAAGTAGGCAACGTAAGATGCAAGTAACTATAATGAGAAAAAATAAAATCGCGCTGACAGTCATCTCATGAGTTTCATATTAGACACTTGAGAGACTGCAGGAGAGAAAAAAAATGTCTGTCTAGACAGTTCAGGACACATAATATTTTAAAATGTGTTCCTGAAGACTTCAAATTCAAAGCATTCCAGGAGAATTCAGCTTGGGAAAGACGTGTAGCATGAAGAGAGAGAGGTCTGGTTGGAAATGAAAGGAGAAAAATTATGTAAAAGATCTTGTCTTATTTAAGAGAAAGTAGAAAATCAGATTAAATCTAGACTTTTTTAAGGATAATTATCGGAAAATAGAAATGTATGTATAACTTCTTAATCTCAAACTGCTGGAGGAAAAAGTGATAAGACAATGAAATGATAATTCCTCAAAAGACAAGAAATAAAACATAAAAAGGTGGCAGAATGTATTAAAACATTGGCAATCACAAGTGAAAAATGTCAGGTTCTCCCATAAAGAGGCAAAAATTCTCATAATTTATCAAGTGATATTCAGTTACCTATATTTAAAACAAGTCACCTAAAATAAATTATACAAAGTTTGAAAATAAAGAGGTAAGAGGATAGCTTCTAGTTAACCTTAAGAAAACAAGTAATTATGGTTATTTAAGTTGTATCTGGAGTAAGATGGAAATATCTCTGATTCATAACTTGGTATAACTTTAAAACCTGTTCAGGTTAGTACAAAAAGAAGACCAAAAATCAATGAGACCAGAAATCATCCAATCATCTCAAGAACATGAAATAATTACACTGCAAAATAAAGAAAGTAGACAAGGAGGAAATATTAAAGAGTGGAAGTTAATTTCAAAACACAAACCTGCAATGGGCAGGATGAAAAAGCCAAAAGTCAAAAAAAAAAAGAAAAAGAAAAAAGTACGGGGAGTTCCTATTTTGGCTCAGCAGAAACGAATCTGACTAGCATCCATGAGGATGCAGGTTCAATCCCTGGCCTAAAAACACAAACAAACAAACATAGAAAATACAATGAAACAAAAAACTGTACTACAAATCTGTAGTAATCAAACAGTATTGTACTGGCATAAAGACAGCCACGTAGACCAATGGGAAAGAATCAAGAGCCTAGAAATGAATCCATGCATATATGGTCAACTAATGCTTGACACAGGAGCCAAGAAGTCCATAGTGGGGAAGAGAAGATATTTTGAGTAAGCAGTGCTGGGAACACTGGATATTCACACGCAAAAGAAACTGGACCCCTGACTTATATCACTCACAAAAATTAACTGAAAATGAATTAAAGACATAAATGTAAAACCTGAAACTGTAAAATTCTTAGAAGAAAACGGAGACAATACTCGCTGACATTGGCCTTGGCAATGACTTTTTTGGATATGACACCAAAAGCATAAGCAACAAAAGGAGAAATAAACAGGTGGGCCTACATCAAACTAAGAACATCTGCACAGCAAAAGAAACTGGTCAGCACAGTGAAGAGGCAGCCTATGGAATGGGAGAAAATATTTGCAAGCCATCTACCTGATAAGAGGTCAATATCCAAAAAAATATGAAGAATTCATACAACTCAATAGCAAAAAAGCAAATAATCTGATTAAACAATGGGTGCAGGACCAGAATAGCCGTTTCCAAAGAAGGTATAAGTTGACCAAGAGGTTTGTGGAAAGGTGCCCAGTGTCCCTAATCACCAGGGAGATGCCAGTCAAGCCACCATTAGATGTCACCTCACACCTGTCAGAGGACCTTCATCACAAGGCAGGAGATAACAAGCATTTGCAAGGATGCGGAGGAAAGGGAACTCTGGAGTTCCTGTCATGGCTCAGCGGTAACGCACCCAAGCCTGGGAACTTCCATATGCTGCAGGTGTGGCCCTGGAAAGACAAAAACAAACAAGACCAAAAATAAATAAATTTTTTCAAGTTTATAACTTTGCTCATATTAGCCAATGTGCTCTTTATTTAAGGTCTAAATATTTATAGAAGTGTTACCTTTACTGTTCCTACTATTCTTTATTCCTTCTTCTTTTCTTGCCAGAGAGTCATTGATTTTATTACTCTTTGCAAAGATACAACTTTTGGCTTTTTCTCTATCTTTTTCTTTGTCTTTTTAGGGTCACACCTGTGGCATATGGAGGTTGCCAGGCAAAGGGTCGAATTGGAGCTACAGCTGACGGCCTATGCCACAGCCACAGCAACTCGGGATCCAAGCCGAGTCTGCGACCTGCACCACAGCTCACAGCAACACCGGATCCTTAACCCACCGAGCGAGGCCAGGGATCAAATCCGCATCCTCATGGATGCTAGTCCTCCCGCTGAGCCATGATGGGAACCCTTAGGATCGCTTTTTATATTTACGGAGTCCAGTTGCAGGGCCGTTTCGGAGTCCACAGTCTGACCGAATTTGGAGGACTTACCTCCAGGGGCTCCCAGACCATGACCAAGAGGGGCTGGACGGGTCAGGGGCCACTTCAGAGGCCACAGCCAGGACCCAGGTGTGCAGGCCTGATCCCCGACACAAGGGGGCCCAGGCTCCTCCAGACCCCTTGGTGTAAGGCGCCGAAGTCGGGACCGAGGCACTCGGGGCTCCCGCTGGGCTCTCAGGGTACAGAGCAGTTTCCGGGCCGGAGCTGGGACCGTGGTCAGCAGGTCCGCTGCCGGGGGGGGGCCTTCCTCCTCAGAACCCACTCTTTGCCTGCACCGCCTTGAGCTGCACAGCCTCCTGCCTGGCTCCGAAAGCGCCTACAGAAGCACTTTGCGGACGGATGGACCCCACTGTTGTTGGGGTTTGGGGGGGGGACACGTGAGAAATGTCCTGCTCGGCCCCCTTGCGAACGTCACCCCAAGATTTTTTATTCATAGATCGGTTTCTAGACCCCCTCGTCCTGCTGGATCTTTTCATCTGATTACTCTTCAAGTTTGTCTGGGATTCTCATGGCGGCTTCCTCTTAGCATCGCAGTTTTCCAGTCTCTCTGTCTCGGGAGTGTTTCCAGGGGACTCTCCCTCCCAGTGTTTTGAAGGGATTGAACTCACCGGAGGGGGAGCGCCCGTGACCGCATCCGAGGGGCGGCGGTGTTACGGGCCCCCGAGAAAGACATACACGCGCGCGCGCATGCACGCACCTGCATACACACACCGCAGTCATTCAGTGCGCCTCACAGAGCCCCCAGAGAGATGGCTGCTGGCGAAGATGCCTGCGGCCTCGCGCTGCGCTGCTCGTTCTCATCGGAGTTGCGGTCTGCATCCCTAGGGCCAGTCGGGCAGGTGCGGAAGGCCCCGCGTCCGCGGGTAGAAAGGTGTCCGCCAGCCGGCGGGCCTTCTGACTTTTCCCAAAGAGTCAGAGACGCGGATTTCTGTGTTCCTGATTTCTCACCTTGGCCAACAAAATGAAAACAGGTTTTTCTTCTTTTTAGGGCCACGCCCACAGCATATGGAAGTTCCTAGGCTAGGGGTCAAATTGGAGCTGCAGCTGCTGGCCTACACCACAGCCACAGCAACGTGGGATCCAAGCCATGTGTGCGACCTACACCACAGCTCACGGTAATGCCAGATCATTAACCCAATGAGTGAGGTCGGGGACTGAACCCCTGTCCTCATGGATACTAGTTGGCTTCCTTACCACTGAGCCACAGTGGGAACTCCAATAAGAACAATTCTTAAACCTTTGATGAGCCAAACTAATAGATGCACCTGATGCCAAACAGACTTGCAAACCTCTGATTTATGGTGAGGTTTAATCGGTAATAAATCACAGGGGTGATTATATTTCTAGGGCCAGAACTTCGCATCCAGCAGAGAAGGAAGAGTGGGGCTGGGAAGGTGAGAGGCGCAGCCATCCCTTCACCATGGAAACCCCAGGAGAGAAGCCTCGTAGTTTTTTTTCTCCTGAACTAAGAGATCAATGGGAGATTAGTAATAATCCTGTACATCAATAGAGCACTTCAGACTTGAGTGCTTGCTCATCTTTAATCTCATTTGATCCTTATTACAGCCCCACGCGCGAGTCACAAACATCCAACACTCTAAACCGATAAAAGGGAGATAAGGACTCCCAGAAAGAAAGAGGGAGACTAAAGGTACCAGGAGGACCCAGATTTCAGGGGGAAAGCTCAGAAACGAGTTCATTTTTCCTGACTTCCAGCTGCGCACCCTCAGCCTCCCCCTGTCCGCTACGCTGTCCTGGTCTGTGGTCACGAAAGGAGGGAGAACGAGGGGCACGGCAGGGGCCGCCGTCAGAGCTCTGGCTGGTGAAGGAGCACACATCTGGCGAGACTGGTACCGAAAATACCACCTGATGATTGAGGCTCCGAAGAGGGATGGGCAGAGAATCGAAACTTGACAGCCCTCAGTCAAGTCCACACTCACTGAAAAAGCGTGACTTGGAGGCAGTCTTCGTACTACAGTGGCTCAGAGGAAAATGAGTCTCTAACCAGAAGTGGGGCAAACACACCCATTAGGAAGGCTTCTGTCCCCCCCTCAGTGCAGAAAACAGCAAGTGTTGGCCCGGAAGTGGCGAAGTTGGCACCCTGCGCACTGGAGGCGGGAGCCAGAAACGGTGCACCTGCTTTGGAAGCCGGTCTGCTTGGTGCTTCCTCAGAGTCTGCTAGTGAGGGGGTGGGGTTTAAGAACAGGGTGTTCACGTATTTAAATACACGTCTGCAGATCCTTTCGTTCAAGAAACCAGTGACGTTTACACATCTTTGTTGAATTTGCTGGCAGGAGAGCCTCCAGCCCTACAGTCTGGAAGAGCAGTCAGCCAGAACCATGTTCAACGCCATGACAGCGACCATCGCCTCGGTAATTCCATGTGAGCCTTGCAGTCACAAACGGTAGGAGTCGCATCAATCTGGTACCTGGGGAGTCCGCGAGGTGAGTTTGGGGGGAAGGGGACCTCAGGGGAGCTGTCATCAGGGGTGTGGATACTTAACACCTGCTCTCCGCAGGGCAGTCCTGATGCATCGTGTTGGCCACTTTCCGTGGTTTCAGTACTCCCATCTTGCCTGGTTTCAAGCTGATGTTATGACATCACAGGTCCCAGAGTTGGGAAGAGACGCCCATGGTCAGCTCTTCTGAGAAGCCCAAACCAGTTCCACACATGCCGGGCACCGGGGCGCCATTTCACACATGTGATGTGGGCAGACCAAAAGCCTGGCAGTACCAAGTGTGAACCAGAAAGACGCATTAAAATGCCGTGGGAGTGAGAGTTGGCGCAGCCTCTTAGGATGGCAGGGTGGGATGGTCTGGTCATGCGCGTAGCCCGCAGTCCAAAAAGATTCCAGGCTTCCACCTGGAGATGTGTAAACAGGGCTTCTTGCAGCATTGTTGGAAAGAGCCAAAAAAAAAACAGAAACAACCTAAATGTCCATCGGTAGGAAAATGTATAAATAAATTCTTGGGATCATCATTCAGGAGAAGAATGCTCTATAGCATTTAAAATGAATAAGCTAATATATGTATCAGGATGGCCATATTTTGGAAAACATAATGTTGAATAAAAATTCAGCTTTAGGACATCATGTGGTGCATAACACAAAACTTCTCTAAAAGTTTTAAATGTATAAAATGGTCCCCTGCAATATGGTATAGATTCATATTCATTGAAATGTGATGAAATCATTTTCAGTAGAATAGACCAATACATACCAAATTTATGATGATATTGTCTCTGGGGAGAGAAAAAGATTGAAGCTGGGGATGGGGGCAAAGGGTGCTTCGTCTTTATTATATTTTTCTGGCTCCTTTAAATATTAAAAAAATAGTGATTTGAAATAAAAATGACAACATGGAGTCCCCATGGTGGCTTAGCAGTAATGAACCTGACTGATTATCCATGAGGACGCAGGTTCGATCCCTGGCCTTGCTCACTAGGTTAAGGATCCGGCGTTTCCGTGAGCTGTGGCCTAGGTCACAGAGGCGGCTTGGATCCCGCGTTGCCGTTGCTGTGGTGTGGGCTGGCAGCTTCAGCTCCAACTCGACTCCTAGCCTGGGAACCTCCATATACCTCGGTTGTGGCCCTAAAAAGACCAGGAAAAAAACGTCAAAGTACAATCTTTTCTGACAGGAAGCTGTTAATTCTATCACTGTGCACTGCAAATCCCGAAAGCAGGTATTCAGGCAGAGAGGTACCACGAGAACGTGACTGTGTGGCCCCTTTCCCCTCAGTGGTTGGGACCAGAGGGGGGACAGTTTGTGGCCCCTTCGCCACGAAGCCTCTCTTGACGTCTTCCTCTGAGCTGCTGGCGGCACTTCATGAACATACCTCAGGCGGCATTTGTCACAGCGATTGTGCAATAATTAAGGTTTCCATCACGCTGTCTTTCTCTCTCTCTCTCATTAAACCGTGAGACCCACCTCAGTGGGAACCACAAGGCATTTGTTTCTCAGTCCCGGGGGTCTTGCACACGCCCCTGCAGGCCTGGGGATTTTGAACAAATGCAGGAAGGAATCATCTCCATTCTGCATGATCACCTTGTAAACTTAATTAAGATGCTGCTAGGGTCTGAGTGCTTGTGTCCCCCAAGTGTATGTGTTGAGACCCTAGGGCCTCCCACCCAGAGGAAACAAGGTGGGAGCATGCATGTGTCTTTTGACTCAGCCCAGGGGTCACACGCTGTCATACCCACAGCACCGTGATGGCTTCTCAGCTCAGCCGTGACCGTGTGGAGGAGACCACACAGGGATGTGAATGTGTCAGCACATCCAAGACGTGCAGCTCGCGGCGTGACAGGCCAGTCCTTGGAGAAATGGGTTGTGGGGCAGGAATAGCACCTTCATTCAGAAAGCCGGCAGACCAAGAAGAAGGTGGACTCATGTCCCAAAGAGCCGTCTTACCCGAGTGAGAATTCAGGCTTCTTTTTACACCACAGGGGGGAGGGGGGATCAGATACTTCCTGGTTCCCATCAGCCTCCGGAGGGGGTGGGTTCACGCCGTCCTTCCTGTGCACGTTCACCAGTAGACCCGGGCAGCGTTCTTCCTCTGAGCTGCGCGAGGTTATTTTGGCTTAACGCTTGTTGCCTGAGAGCCAGGGTTCCCAGAGATGGGCCGTTATGTGGAATTTAAGCTTGTGGGTGACAGCCCCTTAGTGATCAGCTTGTAAGAGTGTGATAGAGTACAAAGCTGCTTCCTTGTTACATGTGCCGGGAGGAGTTCCGTGGTGGCTTGGTGGTAACGAACCCAACTAGTATCCACGAGGATCGAGTTCAGGCCCTGGCCTCGCTAAGTGGGTTAAGAACTCAGCCCTGCCATGAGCTGTGGTGTGGGTCACAGATGTGGCTCAGATCCCCCTTGGCTGTGGCTGTGGCTGTGGCATAGGGTGGTAGCTTCAGCTCTGATTTCAAGCCCTGTCCCAGGGACTTCCAGATGCTGCTGGTATGGTCCTAGAAAGAAAAAATAATGCCAGGAGAGATCGTTGGGTGCTCTTGAAAGTGGGCTGTCGCAGCCTGGAGCCACAGTAGTGCCCTGCTGAAAGGTAAGCCAGGAGAACCAAGGCGTGGTGTCAAGGCCCCCAGCACGTGACAGGTACTCAGTAAAGCCAGCACCCTCTTCCCCTTGCATCCTGACCACGTGGCCCCCAAGGGCCGTCCACGCCTGAACCTTGTCACTGCTTCCTCTGAGCTGACCCACCACCCTGCTGCTGCCACCGGTGGTCACGGTAACGTGAAGATTCAGTGTCTGTCCAGTTCCCTCCATTCTCGTCTCTTCTGGGTCCTGCAGAGCTTACTCTGCCCGGAGCAGGACGAGGCTCCCGTTGTCTGCTGCAGCCTCACAGACCAACCCCAAGCGGTGCTCTTTATTTTGCTCGTGAATCGGGGGCTGACAGGGCTCAGCCGGGCCGCCCGGGTGTGGGCTCCGTCCTGTGGTTGCAGGCAGGCCGGAGCCGGCTCGGCGCAAAGACCCACTTGCCACGTCTGGGTTGGCAAGACTGAAGCAGCTGGGGACCAGAACGCCTGGGTTTCGTCAGACGTTTCTCTCTTTCCGGACAAATGCACAGACGCTGGAGGTAGGAGGGAGACGTACAGCTAGACGGAGACAGAGGTAAATGGGCGGATGGAATGAGGTGCGTGTAGATCAGAGCTCCCCGTATGGCACAGCGCTGACAGACCCGACTGGAATCCCTGAGGACGTGGGCTTGATCCCTGGCCTTGCTCAGTAGGTTAAGGATCCAGCGTTTTCCGTGAGCTGTGGTGTAGGCTGCAGACATGGCTCGGATCCTGTGTGGCTGTGGCTGTGGTGTAGGCCGGCGGCTGTAGCTCCGATTTGACCCCTAGCCTGGGAACTTCCATATGCTGTGGGTGCGGCCTTAAAAAGACAAAAAAAAAGAGAGAGATCAGTGAATGATAGAGATAAATGGATGATCAGTAAATGCTAGGTGGTTGGATGGAGGGATGAGAGATAAAAACGCAGAGGCGGAGGGACCGTGGTGCACTGTAGATAGAACACCCTCTTCTCTAGAATCAGTTGCTAAGTATTCAGGGATTTTGTGAGCTGCTTGTCAAACCATTGGTAGCTTGAAGTTGATGGTGACGAGAGTATTTATGTCGCAGAAATAAGCTGTAAGTCAGGTCTTTCTTTTTGAGAAAGAGAGAGCTCGGACTTGTTTATCGCTGGCTCTGGGCAGATAAAGACGTATTTCTATTCTTGGTTCTGCATAAATATATCCGGTTTTCCTTGCTTTGTTCACTGAGCGAACTCGAAGAGGAGCAGGAAGATAAAACCGTCTCGCCCTGGCTTTTAGCAAACGGGCACCGCCTCACACCTGTCCCTGTGCACACCAGGCCTCCAGCAGCCCCAGAAGGAGGCAGCCCCTGCTGTCAGCCGGGACCCGTCTGCGAGGTCGTCAAACCCATTGGCTCTCCAGAAACTCTGGGTTAGAAAGAGTCCCACGTCTGTTCAGAGTCAGAGAACTAGAGAAAGCAGTCGTAGTTCACACTTCTATTGAAAAGTCTTGCTTTAAGAATAAAAAAAACAAACTCTACATGGTAGAGAAGATTTTAAAAGCTGAGCAGATGTGGTTTCCCATTCTGTGTACTTAACCTCCCCCCACCCCCGGCCGGGCCTTCTTTCTAAAGGACATCTTAAATCCACAATTTAAATGAAGGACTTTTGCTTTTAATTAAAAGTGAATCATGAGGGAAGGGGTAATGACACGCATGTATGAGCACGTATTAGAATATTCTGAAGTAGCGCATTTTATGCAATTAAAGGCGAGACCTAAGGAAAGCAAACTGGAATAAAGGCAGGGAGAGACACTGGGTGCAGTGGTGCCAGGGGTTCCTGGGCCTCCAAGTCCGGAGCAAAGCGCTGAGTGGCGGCCCTGCGGGCCTGACTGTGGACCTGGGTGCCTGGTGACCTCTGGGGTCCCTGGTGGAACAAGCCTCCCAAGCTTTACAACAGATGGTTTCATCCCCAGGAGCTTTGGGCCGAGTTGTCCTCCACACCACAAGGGGGCGCCTCATCACAGCTAGTCCATGCCATGGAAGGTTCCAGAATACAGTGCTCATCCCCATATGCTTTCCCATACCGTTTAGGACATTTATTGTCAAAATCCTAAACACCCTGCAAGGAGAATCAAAATAAAGTTGGATGGATCTCAAGGTACCAAACCCTACCTCTGATGGGGTCAGAAGTGACTGACCCAGGCGATCAGGCTGCTTTTCCCTGGCTCGTGGAAGGAAGCTTTTCCTGAGAGACGCCTTAGAGGAAAGAGGAGCAAATAGAGGAGACGTTAACCAGGACTGTAAGTCACTCTCGAATTTTCTCCGAGTGCTGTAGAGGCTAAACACTTGCCCTCATTGCAGACTCCTCCGTAATGCCTTGTCTTTCCGAAGTGTTTTTACTCGCATTGTCTCTGAAATCTCGGGACCCTCTGAGCTAATCCTCCGTGGGCCCGTGAGAAAACTGAAGCTGGGTGAAGTTAGGGCGCCCGGGCACCTTCATTTCCTACTCAAACGCCGCCTTTGCATGCATCTTATGAGCCCTCTCCAGAATTCCAGCAGAATTGGGGCGTTCGAGCAGCCGTGGCCCCTTTGAATCTAGCAAATGACAGAACTAAGTCTAAGGCAGTGTGCGAAGTGCGGCAGTGAGGGCGTGCCTGAGTGACCAAGGGGCCTTGCCTTCTGCTCCTGCAGCTCAGTGCAGAAGAGGAGGGGGTGACACACAACTCGGGACAGTGCGGCCTGAAGCACTTGCCCTGAGTTTTCACTTCTGTAACTCAAAACAAACAAAACAAACAATAAAAATGGCGGGGCTAAGTTTCTGCTGTGATGTTTAATGGTTTAACTGTGCAAATGAAGGTCTCAGAACGGTGGGGGGGGCGGGTAGCTTGACTCAGGAGCCGGTCTGGGACAGGGATACAGGAAAGCAGTGCTTTGTCAGAGGGCAAAAAGTTCAGGAAGTTCTCGGGCAGCAATGAGACCGCGAGGGCCTCAGAGGGAGAATCAGGACCTGAGAAACAAGCCTCACGTCTGCAGGAAAGGGGATCTGAGCCAGAGAGCAGCCCACACACATGCCAGGCTCTGTCCCCGGGGAGTCTGGGCCCTGGGTGTGGGATCCTAGCTGGATTAACCACAAAGGCTCTGCCGAAATTCGCAGTCCCTGTGTCACCCAACAACATTCTGGTCAGTTAAGTTTTTTAATAATTCTGTCACATCATCTCCTTTCTAGTGATGCTGTATAAACGATTCTGCCTTTTTAAAAAAAGAAAAGGCAACTCATTTAGTGGTTAGATGTCTGAAGTCGGTAGGCAACCACCATCCGGCCCCAGTTGTACCCACTTCCTGCTCTGACCACCGGTCAGGCACCGAGAAGTAAGGCAGAGAGCCCTCTCTGCCTCCCCAGTCCCCCCAGACGCTGCAGGTACCGGGGCGGGGGTGGGGGCCTGGTGACAGGTGCAGCGGGAGAAGTTCTTGAAGGAATTGGTGTGTGTGTATCAGCTGGTGGCGAACACCCAGGCTGCTGGGACACCGAAGTCCCCGAGCAGAAAGTGCCGAAGGTTCCTGAGCCCATGCTGCCGACAGGAAAGTCTGGCTCTGGTCACACAGCTTCCAAATGGACTTCCTAGGCATGCCCCTCCGAGAGCTGCGGGGCGCGGGTGACGCACGAGCGAACTGGCCTTACTACGCTCAGCCTTTCAGCGTCTGTACCCGCGTGGAGTCATCACATCACACGCCCGACACCTGCTCAATACGATATGTAAATTATGTCTCCGTCCCGCTGGAAAAAAAGAGAAGACGATGCCCCCGAACAGCATGAAAGGCAAAACCCAAGCGAGCCAGCCCAGGGCTCCGGGAGCGGGTGGGTCAGCGCAGCAAAGAGGCGGGGACGTGGGCACAGGGGACCCGGGGTGACCGTCCGGCAGGAGCCGCGGAGGGAGCAGGCGGCCTGGACGGGAACACAGGAAGCCTGGACGTCCAGGCTTCTGGTGGAAAACAGATCATGGAACAAAGAGAACTCATCAGCGCACAAAAAGGAGCTGTTCCCAGGAAGAGGAAAGGCTGTCAAGAGCAGAAACAGCAGCGGAGATGCGGTGGCTCATCCGTGAACAGTGAGAACGGAGGTCGTCATGGCGGAAACACCAAGCAGGAGTCACTGCCGTCGCTGCTGGGGGAGGCGGAAGCGAGTGAGAGGCGCGGAGGGTACCAGAAACCCGGACTCTGGTCGGGAAGCAGTAGGATAAGGATTTCTTCTAAAGGAATCCAGAAGAGGAGTTCCCGTTGTGGCTCAGTGGTTAATGAATCCGACTAGGAACCATGAGGTTGCAGGTTCGATCCCTGGTCTTGCTCAGTGGGTTAAGGATCCGGCGTTGCCGTGAGCTGTGGTGTAGGTTGCAGACGCGGCTCAGATCCCGCGTTGCTGTGGCTGTGGCGAAGGCCGGCAGCTACAGCTCCTATTAGACCCCAAGCCTGGGAACCTCCATATGCCGCGGGTGCGGCCCTAGAAAAGGCAAAAAGACAAAAACAAAAGAATAATGCTCAGGGCATAATGACTGAGGCAGAAAGATGGAGCCCACATGGGTGTGGAGGACTTGAGAATGGAACCAGCAGAATCCATATATGAAAAAAAGAAAGGAAGGAAAGAGTGGGGAACAAAATTTCAGCAGTCTGGTACTCCTGAGAAATAACTGCACATTTGTGGGCTCTGGGGTAAATGGGAGTGATTGTCTGGAGGCAGGAAAATAATTGTAAACAGGCCTAATATTTGGATGTAAAAAAATGTATTATTTTCACACGAAGCACATTTTCAGGTTTATAATCTGAAAAATATTCCACCAGGAGATAAAACTTTGCCAAAAAACAGATGACCGGCTTGCTCGAGGTCATCATCCTTGAACTTGAAGCGGTGATAGTCTGATTTTTGATAAAGAATTTTGAGAACTTTGCTGCAGAGCTTCGGGGCTGAGAGAAAGAATTTGCAGGCTGCCTCCTCTGTTGCTGTTTCTGCCAGTAACTTGGAACGAAAAAAAGGCAGAACCAGGAAATGTACACCCCATCTGGACTCCCAGATTCCAAATGAAATGCCCGGGGCGTATGTTTCAGTAACAGAATAGAGCCCACCCCGGGGTGACTCCAGGAAGCCTTCCTTAATGGAGGACGCGTCCCAAAAAATCAAACCTTCACAAAGACGCAATCAGGAAAAGCACTCTGACTTAGGAATAGGAGAAGAGCAGAAGGAGCCCCTTGTTTGTGACCATTTTAGCTTCAGCAGAAGGAAGGAGTTGCTTGGTGTCTGTTCTTCCCATCACCTGGCCCCCAGACTTTCTCGAATTCCCGGACGCATGTCAACCACCTTTCCTTTATTCCCACCGAGGGTGCTTCGTGGTGTGGGCGCGGAAATCCCGGCTCTCCTGCGGAGGCTGTCATAATTGTGTCTAGGAGCCCCCTGCGTAGGGGACCCTGACACGCCCTTCCTGCTGCTGGATGCAACCCAACCTGCGCTCTTACGGTCCAACATCCCCTGCCAGCTCCTGGGATCCCCACCCACGTAATTTCCAGCTCGGAGCCTAGAGATAAACCTTCAGAGGTTTTTCTGAAAAGACCTGTGTACATTTATAAATAGGATAGTCAGGGTTTGGAAAGAAGACCCCACTAGCCAACCAAAGTCATGGGCATAATCCCCAGTGGGATTTGGGAGTCTCCGCAACCCCGTTCTTCCAGCCTACAGCACCCAGCTGCCAGCAAGACACCCACAGGGGACGCTGTTCAGGAGCTTTTCTTGTCCTAAGTACCGTGAGTGCTGTGGGTTGGCTCACATCCCCCATAAACAAGTGTCCCAGTCTAGTACCTGTGATTGTGACCTTAGCTGGAAATAGAGTCTGCAGGTGTCTTTAAGGATCCTGGGGTAACACCGTCCCAGATCGGGGGTGGTCCTTGGGAGAGAACGAAGGGGAGGTTTGAGACCCCGAGAGGCGAGGGCAGAGCCTGGACGGGCGCAGCCCCACGCGGAGGAGCGCCAGGAGCCTCCAGAAGCCGGAAGAGGCAGGGAAGTGGCCCTGGTGACACCCTGACTTCAAACCTGTGGCCTTCGGAACTGTGAGAGAGGCGTTCCCATCGTGGCTCAGTGGTAACGAACCCGACTAGTATCCACGAGGATATGGATTCGATCCCTGGCCTCACTCGGTGGGTTAAGGATCCGGCGTTACGATGAGCTGTGTGGTGTAAGTCGCAGATGCGGCTCAGATCCCGCATTGCCGTGGCTGCGATGTATGTAACCCAGCAGGTGCAGCTCTGATTCGACCCCTAGCCTGGGAACTTCAGTATGCCACAGCGTGGCCCCCCCAAAAAAGTATACTGTCAGAACTGTGAGAGAATAAGTGTCTGTTCTTTGAAGCCACGCAGCGTCTGGATTTGCTGTGGCAGCCCCGGGACACTGACACAAGTGTCATCCAAACCTGCAGTGACAGAAGGGGCCTCGGATAAGATTCGTCTCCACTGGGCATCTCCTGAGCTTCGTACAGAGCTAGGTCACTAGAGAGCCACAGCTCTTCGGGGAGGGACATGCCAATCATCTCGTGACCAAGAGCCCCAGATAACAGGGGAAACCGTGGGCGAGGACCGCAGCGTCAGTCACAAGTCATATTAGCAAAACAAGGACGAAGAAGGCAGGCAGAGGAAGGGCAAACGCAGGGACAGCCTGAGGCTGTGCCGCAGTCAAGGACAAAGTCTTGCGTTCAGCAAGCGTTCCCCAGGCACCTGCCCCGGCTTGAGAGCCTGGGGGACTGGCAGGTAGAAAAACCGTCTTTCCTTACGGGACCTCAAAATCCTTTCCGGAAAAAAATGAAGTCAATTAACTTGACTGATGGCCGCTTAAAGCTAGAGAGGATATTAGAAATCAGTCCATACTTGTCCAGCTTCCCGCCTTCCCCAAAAACCGTTCACCGCGCGCCTCTTCTGTGCCATTCTCTGCTCTTCGCGTTTGGGATACACGGTCAGCAGAACCCGCACCCCCCAAAGAATCTGCTCTCGAGAGGGGGATGCGGGTGGTCGTCGGATGAGGGAGCAGATGGCGTGCTCAGAAGGGCAACGATGGGCGTCAGCCGAGCGGCGGAGGGCAGTTCAGGCGGCCAGCGGACAGAAGCCTCGCTGAGGGGGTCCTGTGGGCGCCGGGCCTTGACGACAAGAACGAGCCCTGACAGGTGTGCGGCAGGGAGCGAGCTCCGCAGACCGAGTTATCCAATCCAGACCCTCCGCGTGACAAAGAACGGGCCAATGCTGACCAGCTCCAGGGCGGAGTATGCTGACAGGAAGCCTGTGTGTTCCCCGCGGGCTCTGGGCCACAGCGGATGGTTTACGTGTTTCGCGCTGTATTCCGTCATAACAGTCCTGTAACAGTACATGGACCGCGGTCGGGGTCTCCGGCCTCGCGGTATCAGCTTGCCCTCTGGGGGTCCGGGGTCTGCACACCCGAGGTCGTCCCCCCGGACATTCTGCCCCCCCCAAAAACAAACCTGGAAACCAAGCCAGGGTGAACGTCCTGGTGGACAGCATGTCCCATGTGTCATTGTCCGTCATTACCGGGACAGTTCAGAGCTGTCTGTCCAAGTCTACTAGGAAAAGGCAGCCAGAAGCTTCTCCTGGTCTCCTGGACTCTGGCTTGTGGTTCCTTTACCTTGGCTGGCTTTTATTTATTTGTTTGCTTATTTTGCATTTTAGGGCTGCACGTGTGGCATAGAGAAGTTCCTAGACCAGGGGTCAGATCAGAGCTGCCGCCGCAGGCCTACACCACAGCCGCAGCAGTGCGGGATCTGAGCCTCCTCTGCGGCCTGTAGCACAGCCCGCGGCAACACCGGATCCCGCCCCAATGGGAATTGCTGACCTTGGCGATTTTAACCTGTATCTTTTTGCTGTAAGAAAATACAAATGCAAAACTGAAGAGGAAGGCCCTGCAGAGACAGCCCTCAGCCTTGGAGTCCAGTGTTTTTACACGTTCTTTCATTTTCTGTTCCTTCCTGGTTGAGCCCACCCGCGGACAAGATCGCGTTCCGCAGGCACGTGCTTTCTCTGTGCGTCTCGATTCGGACCCCCTCCGCCCTCTGCATAGCGCTAGATTAGCGCCAGGTGGCTCACAGAACTGTTACTGTGAAATGCAAGGGCGAGGTGCTATAAGGTGTTCAAAGCGTTGGTCAGACAAGACCAGCTCGTCAGAAAACAAAGGTGGCGCTGCCCACCCTGACCTGGCGGGGGCCCTGCCGTGCGATACGTCATTTCACTGCACAACAGGTGGACGTTTGGACTCAACGTAGGAGAAGGAAGTCTGTTGGGGCTGGCACTGAGTCACATGCCAAAGTGGGGAGGCCACAAAAGCCAGACCTCCGGTCGTAACCAGAGGAGTGGGAGGTAGAGACTTGTGGCCAGCAGAGGATGACAGTGTGCGTGTCAGCCCCCTGGTCCCCCTGGGCCACCACCAGCTTTATCTTCCTGGAGGCTCCCTGGCCACAGGCTCACAGCAGTGGGTTTTCGGCCACCTTTGATGGTCCAGACTGGTTCCTTGGAGCTCTGCTACCCCTGGCGACCGCCAGCCAGGAGTCCTGGCTCACCCTACCCAGACTGGCCTTCTCGGCCAAGCCCTGAGATCAGCAAGGATTCTGAAGTGTAGACAGACTCCCCCTGCAAGGGTTAGGATGAGTCAGCCAGAGACTGAAGACTCAGAGCCTGGCTCTTTCTCTCCCTGCAGCGGTGGCTGACTTGGGACAGGGACACAGCGGAACGTAGAAGTGTTTCTTTCCTTCCCTGAGCTGCTGCTGAGCGAAGCTGCCGGCTCCACTGGGCCCTGCGCCTTCCGGAGCCGCCCAGGGCACCACTGGGTCCAGGGCACCGCGAGGCTCACCTTGCAAGAGATGTTTTATTTCGGACTGTGAGAGTAACACTCATCAAAATCTTCTGCCCTCAACGAGCCTGAGGGTCTCTACAATGTGGCCGCTTATTCAGCAAAGGTGTTGTTAGAGCCTCCTGGGTGCTGGCTCCTCTGCTGGACACCACGAGTGGGTTAAGAATCCGAGAATTAGCGTGGCAGAGGGTATGGTCCAGTCCCAAAAAAGACAGAGCATAGAGTTTGAGGGTTTTGAATATGAAGCATAATTTATTCAATGATCCATTATTTTATTTTTTATTAAAGTATAGTTGGTTTACAGTGTTGTGCTAAATTCTGTTCTACAGCAGAGTGACTCAGTTATATAAATATAAACTTTTTTTTTATGTTCCTTTCCATTATGGTTTATCCCAGGGGACTGGATGTAGTTCCCAGTGCTGTACGGTAGGCCCTCACTGTCCACCCATTCTCAGTGCAGTAGTTTGCATCTCTTAGCCCCGAACTCCCAGTCCATCCCCCCCTTCCCCTCAGCAATCACAAGTCTATTCTCCTTGCCCACGTGTCTGTTTCTGTTTTGTAGATAAGTTCATTTGTGCCATATTTTAGATCCCACATATAAGCGATATCACGTGGTATTCGTCTTTCTCTTGATGACGTACTTCACTTAGTATGAGAATCTCTGGTTCCGTCCATGTTATTGCAGATGGCTTCATTTCATTCCTTTTTATGAAATGTATATATGTACCACATCTTCTTAATCCATTCACCTGCTGGTGGACATTTAGGTTGTTTCCACGTCTTGGCTATTGTGAATGGTGCTGCAGTGAACATAGGGGTGCATGTGTCTTTCTGAATCGTTGTTTTGTCCTGGGTCATATGGTAATTCTATTTTTAGTTTTCTGAGGAACCTCCATACTGTTTTCCACAGTGGTTGCACCAACTTACATTTCCACCAACAGTGAAAGAAGAGTTCCCTTTTCTCCACACCCTCTCCAGAATGTGTTATTTGTAGACATTTTAATGATGGCCAGTCTGACTGGTGTGAGGTGGTGCCTCACTGCACGTTTGATCTGCATTTCTTTAATAATTAGTGATGTTGAGCATCTTTACATGTGCCCGCCAGCCACCTGTATGTTTTCTTTGGAGAAATGCCTGTTTAGGTCTTCTGCCCACTTTTCAGTTGGGTTGTTTGGATTTTGTTGTTGAGTTGTATGAGTTGTTTGTATATTTTGGAGATAAAGCCCTTGTCAGTCACACCGTTGGCGAAAATTTCCTCCCTTTCTGTGGGTTGTCTTTTCATTTTTTTATGGTTTATGCTGCAAAAGCTTGTAAGTTTAAGCCTCATTTGTTTATGTTTGTTTTTATTTCTATTGCCTTGGGAGTCTGACCTAAGAAAATGTTGGTACAGTTTATGTCAGAGAATATTTTACCTATATGCTCTTCTAGGAGTTTGATGTGTCTTGTTTATGTATAAGTCTTGAAGCCATTTGAGTCTGTTTTTGTGTCTGGTGTGTGGGTATGTTCTAGAGTCATAGATTTACATGCAGCTGTGCAGTTTTTCCCAGCATCACTTGTTGAAGAGACTGTTTCCCATTTTATATTCTTACCTCCTTTGTTGAAAATTAATTGACTGTAGGTATGTGGGTTTATTTCTGGCCTCTCTGTGCTGTTCCGTTGGTCCATATGTCCGTTTTTATACCAGTACCACACTGCTTTGATTCTTGTAGCCTTGTAGTATTGTCAGAGGTTCAGAAACGTTATGCCTCCTGCCTTGCTTCTCCCCTCCACCCCCTGCTCAGGATTTCTTGGGCAATTCTGGGTCTTTTATGGTTCCATATAAATTTGGGGATTATTCCTTATAGTTCTGGGAGAAATGTCATGGGTAATTTAAAAGGGATTGCATTAAATCTGTAGATTGCTTTGGGCAGTATGGCCGTTTTAACGATATTAATTCTTCCAGTCCAGGAGCATGGGATGTCTTTCCATTTCTTTGCATCCTCTTTAGTTTCAATTAGCCACCAAACTATTTCTTGTGTGCCAGGCAGTCTGTCCATAGCTGCGTGTGCAGTGCACGTTTCCGCCTTCCCCAGACTCGCGCAGAACCAATAGTTGAACCGAAAACAACAGTCATTACGACAAAGGCAGCAAAGCTTATTGCCTCTGCCGAGCTGGGCGTTAAACACCTTTATCCCCTCGCATCCTCACCGAGACAGGGTGTGTTATTACTCCCGACTCTCCAATAAAACACTGAAGCACAGAGAATCTAACCGCCTGTGACTCCCAGAAGTATTTTTAAAGTCAGTCAGGGATTCATTTTTCTAACATTTGGAAACATTTGGGGACATGATGACTTCCGATTACCCTCTTTTGCCCTGGATGTTTCACGGCTGGACTTGACATTTCCTCGGGTGAGAGTTCACAGGAAAGTTCGATGCAGTCTCTTGGATCATAGTCGCGTATTTCCTCTGGGGCTGCCTACAGTAAATGAATAATGTCTTTAAATTAAAAATCTTGCCAAGGTCGCACCCCTCGTAAGAGGCAGAGCCAGGCGGTGGACCCCAGGCCCTGACCCCTGGTCTTCTCCACCGCTTGTCCTCTTGACCATGACATTTGCGAAATTAATCACGTGGAGTCAGCTGGCCACGGCCAGAAGTCTGAGTGCGCTCCAGTTAGCAAGGACAGATGTAAAGGTGCCAAGTTCACGTTCTCCACCTGGCTCTGAGACAGTGCTGGCCTGCAGTGCGATCGTGTGTGGGAATTATTAACTAGTGCCTTCTTTTGGCTTACAGGGGCGAAACGCACGTAACACACGCTGAGCTGAAAGCACGCAGTCCCCCCGCACTGGCTGCGTTCACAGCGCTGTACCACCGTCGTCTCTAATTTCGAATCGGAGCAGGCACTTTCTCACACCTCGTTATCTCCTTCAACCTTGCTCGTGGCACCTCAAGGCAGAGCGCAGGACACACGTGCAGAAAGAGAATGAGCCCTCGCCCTGGTCTGAATGTTTGTGTTCCCCCCAAATTCGTATGTCGAGACCCTCACCCCCAAGGGGATGGTATTAGCAGGTATTTTGGGGTGATTGGGTCACTGAGTTTGGACGAAGGCATATACTCGTAACACAGCTCCCATCGATGAATAGAACATTCTCGTCACGGGCCGCCTTTCCAGTTTCACAAAGGCTACCTGTAGTTCTGGGGAGGAGAATCTAGGCGGCCAAGGGTCCCCAGGTGGGGGGGTCCATCTCTGGCTGCCGCGACCTCAAGGAAATTCTTATGTTTGAGATGTAATTTGACCTAAATCTGAATTTGCCAAGCAGAGACCAGATCTGTTCCTGGCTTCTGCGCCCGGGACCGACCTCGGGGGCCCTGCGCGAGGTCCAGTGAGCGTCAGACCTGGTAATACTCGGCTCTGGGCAGAGGCAGCGGCGAAGGGAATGGAGGGTGGACGCCTCTTCTCGTTCAAGAGAAACACCTTCTAGAAAACCTTTCTAAAAGCAGTCCACGGGCCCTGCACTCTGCGTGGGAAGAGGGGCCCCTTCTCCCTGCAGAACAGTCCCCACCCCGCTCAGCGCTTAAAGGCTCAGGCTCTGAAGCCAGACCACCTGGATTTGGATCCTGGTTCCACCATGAACTTGCTGGGGGCCGTGATGGCATCAAAGGTACTTACTCTCAGTTGGGGGTTTTGTTTTGTTTTGTTTTTTCCTTTCAGTCATCCATGGGGTGAAGTTCACGTTGCATGAAATGAGCCATTTGAAATTCAGCAACTCGCTGGCATTTAGTTCTTGCACAGCGTCGCGTCCCCACCACCGCTAGTCCCAAAACGTGGAGCTGATTTTGGGGGGCAGTGAAAGTAGGTCGTGCGTGGGATGCATCTGGGGCCTGTGGGCGCTGGGTGAACAGGCGCTCCCGCAGCCGTCAGTTTTTATAACCGCGTCAGGGAAAGGGTTCATTCTGCCGCCTCGTCCGGGCGCCCCCTGCCTCCCGCAGAAGGGCGGTCGTCGGCTCGGAGGAGCAGGAGCGGAGCCCGGAGTCGGAGGCTCCCTTGAGGAGGCAGCAGGTGAGGGTGTGCAGAGGGGCCCCCAGAAACAGCCCCGTCGCCCCCGCCTAGAGCTTGACTTCCATTTCCTCTCTCCGTTTACTTTGCTCTCCAGATCAGTTTCCTTATGTTTTGAATTAACTGAGAGCCTAATTGCTTTGATTTCTCAAGGCCAGGTCACGGTTCCCAGGGTGCTCTCGGGACAGAGACAGAGGGAGGCCCGACCCAGGCGCACCGAGCTGTTGGGAGTGGCCGGCCTTGAGAGGCGGCAGAGGAGGCGGGCTTCCTTCGCGAGGCCCCATCCCCTCAAAGCCTGGGGAGCTGAGAGAGGGTCTGCTTCCGTGCCTGGGCCGTGAGTGTGGGGTTAGGACAGAGCCCCCTGGAAGGGCTGCTCGCTGCCCTGCTGTGTCTGGGGCCTCGGCTGGAGGCCGGGGTGGGAACCGTCCCGAGATGGCTTTGGCCGCGTGTCCTTTGGTCTATGGGCTCAGACCTCAGGAGGCCCTCAGTGGAACACCCACATCTGGGTGGCCTCCGCGTGGCTGCTTGGGCTCCCTCACAGCATGGGGGCTGCATCCGAGAGCCAGGCTCCCACAGGAGCAGGGGAGAGCCGCGCCGTGTCCTTCGGACCACACTTCAGACGTGGGAGCATCGCTTCCCTGCGCTGCCGTCGGGAGGGTCTGTCCCGGCTCAGGCTCAGGCTCAGGAGGTGGGGAGGACCTGGGAGAGGGGAGGCGAGGCTGGAAGAACAGGTGGGACGTCTTGGGAATATATCTGCTGCCACCAGCTGCTGCTGCAGGATCCCCAGGCCCGGCCGCGGCCTGCCCAGGGCAGCCGCCCTGCCTCTCGGCACAGCCGCCGCTCCACCAGGGACTTGGCTCCAGAAAGCCGCCGGGCCCAGTAGCCACCAGAGTGTATTTCCTACAAAATGACAGTAAGATTTCCTTTCCGGTTGCTGTGAGACCTGAAGGACAGATAAACTTGCTCAGGTAGCGGTGACACGTTCGGGTGGATCTGGTGTAGCAGCTCCTGGTGCTCGTGCTGATTCATAAATCCACCTAAAAATGGGAACCACGTGGTCCCTGGCTTTCTCAGGAGGGTGTAGGAAAAACACGCATCTCTAAGAGCCCCCTTGGACTCTCAGAGTAGCCGGTGTGGACGGTCCGGCTGCAGCATTTACAGAGCAGCCGCGCTCAGCCCTGGACCTCTGATTTCACCTTCCAGATACCTCCAGACCCCAGAGGCCGCTGCCCACCTCCGCGGCCACGTCCCGGCCCGGGCCGCCCGCCTCCTCTCCCTCCTGACCCACCGCGGGGGCCTCTGCACGCACACTCGCTCCCGTTCCGTGCTGCCAGCTCCCCGGCTTGCAACCGTCAGCAGCTTCCATTTTCCTTAAAACTGAGTCCAGAATTCTCACCACGGCTCTGGGGCCCCCCTGCTCCGGCCCCTGCGGCCTTGTCCCAGGTCCCCTGAGGCTCCTCGACCCCACTCACCGTTTCTCCCGAGCCATCAGTGCCCAGTAGCCACCAGAGCATATTTCCTACGAAAAAACAGCAAGATTTCCTTCCCAGTTGCTATGAGAACTAAATGGATCAGAGTTAGGAACATGCCCAAACATAGCAAGAATGTGCAAGAAAATCTCCCTTTACCAAAAAAAAAAAAAAAACAATTATACAATAGATTCAGCTAAAAAAAAATTGATATTGAGAAAGAATATGATTATGCCAAAAAAGTTCATAATTTATCAGCAAAGAAGAAAAAGGAGACATCAAAGTATGCTGATGAGGATGGCACTAATTTTGTCAAGGCGTGCATTTTGTAGTTTTATGCACGTATATAATTTTATAATTATCCATGAATCATTTACAGCCTATGAGTAGGGGTAGTTAATATGTGTATGTGTGGGTGTATGCCTATTTTTAAAATCACAAGATCATTATCAAAATACTAGCAGTGGGAGTTCCCTGGTGGCCTAGTGGTTAAGGACCCGGCATTTGTCACAGTTGTGGTGCAGGTTCGATCCCTGGCCTGAAAACTTCCACGTGCTGCGGTTGCGTGTATACACAGAAATAGAAGTAGAAGAGGCACGGCCAGGCCCTGGGAAGCGCCAGTATTCCGCGGTCAAGGGCAGAAGCAGGGACTCGGCAGAGCTCGGTCAGGCGGGGGGACTCTTGCAAGACTCTATCCCAGGAGAAGCCAGCCAGCGAGGGAGCCCGGCTAAGTGGGGGAGCAGGTGCAGCAGGGCGCGGGCGACCCAGACCCGGAGCGGGACCTCCCCCAAGCCTGTAACAGGGACCCCAGGGCTCGAGGCCGAGCACCGGCAGCGCCCACCGCATCCCCCGTGGAGGCGACATCGTGCCTCCGCTGCAGGTGCATTTAGCTGCGGGTGGACCGAGCTCTCCCAAGAAACGCCCTTCTCCTCACACATCTCCGTGGACGTGCCCCACGGGCAAAGGGTGGGTGCCGACCCCCAGGGTAGGCAGGTCCTAGTCTAGAGAGGCCCGCACAGGCAAGAAAAAACCTGGAACTCTCTCTCACTTTGAGTGAGTGAGAACTGCTTTCCCAAGTCCGTGGTCTCTGCACGCGTCTCATACGGAAGTCCTCCTCTAAATTGCTTTACCTCCCGGCCCTCCGCGGCATCACCCAGCACCATCACCAGCGGTAGGATGCAGCGGTCACCTCCAGGCCCGCGGTCCTGAGGCCCCGCTGTCACCCAGGGGCGACCTCACTGCCCCCGTTCTCCCCTTGCTCACGCACAGCTCAACGCATCCCAACCTCTCCCGGACACTTAGGGCACCTCCGCCGGTCAGTCTGGGTTTTGTTTGAGCACAAGACGTGGCCTCCGCAGGAAGGCGTCAAAACCTGAGGCTGGCCCCATCTGATGTTTCCGCTGCGAAGCCGCCGGCTCCCCAGCCAGCCAGCCCTTGCAAATGCCCTCAAGCTTTATGGTCAGGACAGGACCCTCGTCTCCCACCCAGGTCCCTTCAGGCCTCCGAGAGTCCTCCCGGGTTGCCTGGTCACCTGAGCTCAGCGCCATCGCAGGGCACTCACACGGAACCTCACGGTCCAGCGTCCCGCCGACTCAGGGCCAGCAGCCGCACTCAGAGCTGGGGCCGTTTGCTTCCAGCACCGCGGAGGGAAAACGGCTCCTCCAGCGCGGAATCCCCCGTGACAGTTCCTAAATGACGGACGAGCTGGAACACAAAGGTGCGAGGCTGGCTTCTGGCACCCGGGCTCGTCACCCGGGTGGTCCCGGAGTGGAAGGTCACACTCAGGTCCGGAAACAGAAAACGCCCGGTGTCGCCTTGTCAGCGCTGACGGCACACGCCCACCCACCCCAAGGGGGCACCAGACGGGTGCAGAGGGAGTGGTTAGCTGGGCTGTTCGCTCAAGGTGAACCTGAACAACAAAGAAAAGAGGCTCTAGAAGGCACACCTGAAGGTCAGAGTCCGGCCCCTGGGGACTCAGAGAGCCTGGGATGGCAAAGCTGACGCAGCGCCGTATCTTCTCACTGGTCACCAACGCTGCCCGGGACCCGCCCCGGCGGCGCCCCTGACCTCCCCCTGCTCCCCCGCATCTCCCGTCTCCATGACGACAGCATCGCAGGTAGTGACGGAACCCGAGACAAATTAAACGACCTCCCCTCTTCTTCCTCCCGGTCCTTCCCAGCACACCCACCCCCAGCTCCTCACTCTGAGGGGGCAGCCCGGCCTCGCAGCCCCAGCGGATCACGACCTCCCCGCTGAGCGCCGCCGTTTCTCCTCGTCCCCCGCCTGCACCTGGGCCTCTGACGCACCTTCTCCGGACCTCGCCGAGTAAACAGCTAAAAAGTCTCAACCGTGTCTCCTGGACTTGGTCATCACCAGACATCTCAGAAACCCCTGGGTGGCCTAGATCTGGTGTTGTCACTGCTGTGGTGCAGGTTCAGTCCCCGGCCTGAGAACTTCCGTGTGCCACGGTTGCAGCCAAAAAAAAAAAAAGTAGTCATCCCAGACCTTGAGCAGAACATTTCCGGGAGACGACCATGGCCTAGGACAAGCTGTGGTAGCCTGAGGCATGGGAGGGGAGGAGCTTTGGGCGATGATGGAATGTTCTAGATCCTCCTTGCGGGAGAGGGTCTGTGACTGCCTGCGTCTGTCAGAATTCATAGAGCTGCACCCTAAAAAAGGATGGATCCCCCGGAATGTAAACCAGACCTCCCCGGAACTGCCCTCCATGTAAAAAATACAGAGTAAACGGCCTCTTTTCTCTTTATACAACGCCCGTGCTCCCAGCTCGCCACATTTCAGATGCCACTCATGTAGAAGACGGGGAACATAAATATTGCTCTCCCGCTCCATTTTCCACTTTCTCTGCTCACTAATTTACTCATTTTTCCCGTCAGCGGAGATTTTCCTCGCTTCCCTTAATAGTCTCTGTTCTATAATTAGTCCACTCTGATAATTCTTTTATCGTGTATGTTTTATCTCTGAAATATCCCCCACCGCGGCCGTCCCAGAACGCCTCAATTCCCACTCCCCTGATCACTGTTTTTTTCCGTCGTGCGGTGTTCATCGTCTCTTCTATTTCAGCAGTGCCCTTTCTCTTGCTTTTTGTCTGCTGAACAAAAAAGTACTTTGGAGGTGTTTTATGTCCCTAGGAGGTAGTTAGGGAAGGAAATGCAAAAATATAGGCACAAAACATTACGCGGTGCGCTGGTCACGGAAGATGGCATCAAATGTTGGTTAAGGCTCGGCTTAGAGCTTTGGGTCCCAGGAATGGTGTGTCCTCCCCGCCCCGCCCCCGCCAGGCCCCGGAGGACCTATCAGCACCCTTCAGCCTCCGGGTGTGGGGCCAAGCCTGGGGCACCTCTCTTTACAAGGGAAACACGAAATCAGCCCCACACACCCCCCAACACAGGAGGCTCTTGCTGGGCGGAAATGACCAAGATGGAGTTGCCATGATGGTGCAGCACGCTGCAGGGGGGGTTCTCTACATCCAGAGGCTGCCTTTGCAAAGCCCCATGACTGTAATGCTGTGAGCACACAGTTCCCGCCCCTGCCCCTGCCCCAAAGAGGCAGGTCTCAGTCTCACCACCACCCCCCCGCAGCCGCCAGCCCAAACAGCTCCCTGGATCCAGATCTTTCACAGCAAAGCCAGGGCCTCTGTCCCGGAATTCCCTCCTTTCTGGGAATACTCTCCCATTCCCAGCACACGAAGTCAGCCGCAGACGGTGTCAGCCCTTGTCGCAGCGCGGGACACATCAAGTGCAGACCACGCACACAGCTGTTAAATGTGCAGAGGGCTCTGCAGCGGACTGGGCCCCGTCACCCGTCCTGGTGACACTGACGGCATCGTCGCCAGGGCTCCAGGAGCTCCCGTCCGTGGTGGGCACGTCACACGCGCCAGTTGCTGTGGATGTAGGACGGTGCAGGCCCAGGGTCACTCCGGGAAGAAGCGAGTGAGCTGTGACTCGGACCGCAGGCCGTGCTCCTCCTCCTGCCCTCCCTGCGTGCCAGGCACAGACGCGGCCCTGGCTGGACCGGCAGCGGGTCCTTCCCGGTCTTTTGACCCCTTAGTGTCCCGGCCACCCTGCAGTCTTACGGCAGGTTTCTTCTCCAGAAGTGGCCACTGCCGTGTCGCCCATCCCACCTGCTCTTAAAATATTAACTTGACACTCCTGCTGTGGAGCGATGGGGGCCGTGTCCCTCCCCTGAGGCTGGGCGGGTCTGGAAGACAAGACCTCACTTACCTGCATTAATTCTGTATTTCTTGAGCACCACTTATGCGGTGGCCCCTCACTCAGATTTTAAATACTTCGGCTCTACTTTGACATGTGAGGAGAGAATTTCCTCCCTCGCAGGGAGCTCTCTGGTTTACTTTGAACCGTAGACAGCACTCAGGGTGATGTTTCTCCAAGGTTCCGGGGGAGCCGGTACTGAACCCACGCCCCACCCCTGCCCGGCACCCCGTGGGCTGTGCCGTGTGGGCTTGTAGGGCAGGAAGGAAACGGCCGCGTTACAGACTGTCCATCCGCTTGGGTGAGACCCAGCGCTACCCGCATGCTCGCGTGAAATGTGTCCTGTACGGTAGCCTTGGGGGGGGGTCTGTACTGGGCATGTCCTGTGCTCGTCCCCACAATCTGAGGCACGTGCTTGCTTCCCTGCAGCTTCTGGAATGTTCAGCAGGCAGATCAGAGGCGGTGGCTGAGGTCGCCAGGACCCTTTCAGAGATTGGGCTTGAGGTGGAAGGCAGCCTCTGGAAAAGAAATCACATGTTCCCTGCAGCTCAGAGTGAGAGCGGGGTGCGTGTCGCGTGTGCGAAACCCAGATGACCTATCTTCACGTCTCAGGGCGGTAAGGCCCTCCTTCCAGCTCAGGCTTCCAGTCAGAAGGGCTGTCCTCCTTCTGTAGGGGGCAGGGAATGTCCCCCCAACATGATTTTCTTCCCACACTGCATCTGAGGCTCGTCACAGCCGATTTCGGTCCCCCTTCTGCCTGAACACCCCAGGTGACCCTTTATGCTCCCAGACTCCCTGCATTTCACAGCCTCAGGGCCTTTGCACATGCTGTTTCTCCATCTTAAATGCCTGTCCCTTCTTTGTCTAATTGGAAAAACCCGATGCACCCTTTAAGACCTAGTGCAAATGTTACCTGGGTTCCAGAACATTCCAACATCCCCCTCCCCAGCAGGGTCAGCTCTCCCCCATCTGTGCCCCTGCAGCACATTGTCAGTCATGGGAATGTCTGTCTCTGCCACCCTTTGGGTTCCCAGGGTTGGGTCCATACATAAGACACCGTATGCAGTCAATCAGTGATTTTTTAATGAGGAAATAAAGGAACAAATGCATCCAGCCTGCTTCGATTTCTTCCCCAGGAAGGATTTCGTGCACGCTGAGAGCCCCCTTCTCGCCAAGGCTCAGACCTTGCCTAGTCTCACTGTCATCCCCACGAAGGGCCACTCGCACACAATGCAAGTAATCCCTTCCTGTGGCCCAGGAAAAGCTTTTCTTCACTCTGGCTAGCAGCCGTCTGACGTGGAAGTCCCCCGGCAGATGTAAGCACGGCAGCGCAAGGTCAGGGGGCTCGGGACGCCCTCCCCTGCGGGCACGGAGGCCGTGAGCCCTGCAGGGTCGGAGGGGTTATGGGCGGCGTTCAACTTGCCTCCCCCCACCGCCGCCTCCTGCCCTTTCACCCTCTGTCGTCAGAGCTCTCTGTGTCCGGCCCAGCGTTTTACTCCGTTCCCCAAACTCTCCTGCGATCCTGACCACCCGCCTGCCAGGGCCCAGGCAGCTTTGCGCATGCCAGACATGCAGGCCAAGCTGGGCGGAGAGGACAGGCGTCAGCTGAGCCTGCAGACGTGCAGGCTGCAGCTGGAATCAAGCAAGAGCTGAGGCCCCGCCCGCCACCCCCAGCAAGTGCACCCCGTGGAAAAGCCACGTGTGGATCAGGGCTCTGCCAGTCTGACAGAGGCCTCCCCAGGAGAGGGGCAGCCACGTCCCGGGTGCGAGTGAACATGGTTCCGACGTGCCAGGACACAGACACCATCGGGTAGAGAAAGTCTGTGGTTCGGAACCCAAGCCTCCAATTCCAGTGCCTCTGTAGAGTCACCTTGTGACCTTGTCCAGAGCATCAGGTCGCCCCGGGGCCGCTGCAGGAAGATAGGGAGGCAGGTTAGTGGTTTTCAGCCCACGAGGCCTCAAAGCTCTTACCTCAGAGATCAAAAAGAGCCACATTTCCGAGAAAGCGGTCACGTGGGCAGCCGTGTAGCGCTAACACATTTGTAATGATCGCACAGCCCTGGTTTCCGACCTAGATTTTCCTCGCACACCACCGAGGAAGAAGCTCTGCTTCTGAGTCAGATGGTGTCTGAGCAGCACGGGTGCGTCCAGTAAGACCCAAGTTCTAGCCCTGCCACTCTCACCTAGTGGGGACCTAGGCAAATTGCTTAGCCTCTTTAGACCTCAGTTTGCTTGTCTGTGAAATAAGTCTGCACAGTGGAGCCGCCAGTGGGTCTGCATTGGGGCACAGGGCATCACAGAGATTAAAAGAGATGAGCTCTCACTGTGGCTCAGCAGGTTAGGGACCCAGCATTGTCTCTGTGAGAATGAAGGTTCCAGCCCTGGCCTCACTCAGTGGGTTAAGGACCAGGTGTTGCTGCAAGCCGCGGTGCAGGTTGCATACGCAACTCTGATTCAATCCCTGGCCCGGGAACTTCTGTATCCTGCAGGTGTGGCCATAAAAAGAAAAAAAAAAGATTAAATGAGATGATACAGCCCCTTGCACAAAGCCAACTGCCCAGTAAACACAGGTTAATATTACAATCATTTACATGTGTTTTTTATCTTTTGTCTTTTTTAGGACCGCACCCACAGCATATGGAGGTTCCCAGGCTAAGGATCTAATCGGAGCTGTTGCTGCCGGCCTACACCACAGCCACAGCAACACGAGATCCGAGCCGCATCTGCGACCTACACCACAGCTAATGGTAACGCTGGACCCTTAACCCACTGAGGGAGGCCAGGGATAGAACCCTCAGCCTCATGGTTCCTAGTTGGATTTGTTTCTAAGATGGGAACTCCACAGTCATTCACATGTAACAAAAACAATAAAGACAGTGTCTTCAGAGTTGGTTGATTTTGCCACTAGATTTTTTTTTAAATGCTAGATTTATAGAATAGTGAAAAAATTCCTGGAGTTCCTGCCACGGCACAGTGGGTTAAGAATCCGACTACAGCAGATCAGGTCACTGTAGAGGCAAGAGTTTGACCCCCATCCCGGCACAACGGGTTAAAGGATCCGGCATTGCCACAGCTGTAGCGTAGTTCCTGTTCCAGGAACTTCCATGTGCTCTGGGTGTGGCCATTAAAAAAAAATAAAGAAGGAATTCCTGTCGTGGCACAGCAGGAAGGAACCTGACTAGGAACCACGAGGTTGCAGGTTCGATCCCTGGCCTTGCTCAGTGGGTTAAGGATCCGGCGTTGCCGTGAGCTGTGGTGTGAGTCACAGACACGGCTCAGATCTGGCGTTGCTGTGGCTGTGGTGTAGGCCGGCAGCTGTAGCTGCAGCTCCGTTTCGACCCCTAGCCTGGGAACCTCCGTATGCCGCCACGGGGACTCCTCAGTTCTATTTTTACAGGACGGGTCAAATAAAACATAACTGCAGACCAGATTCAGCCCACGAGCCATCATCTTGTGAGAGTTCATCAAGCCACCTCCACGCAGCCCTCGCCTCCCCTCCAGTGTGTGTGCACAGGGACGGGTGTGGCCAGGGTCACCGCCGTGGTTGTCCAGGGAGTGCCCGGCCCCTCGGGGCCCCACCTGAGAGGCTGCCGGTTCTGTCCCTCATCCAAGACTTGCAGGGAATGTCAGCAGTTGTCCAGCAGAGGGCAGTCGCGTGTCACGTTCTGACAAAATCAGCACAGCACAAAAATGTTTTAACAGATGGATGGAAAGTGTCTAAAGGCAAGGACATCCTTCTAATTCGCACGAAGGGGGTGTGAGGACCAGCGGCAGCCCTGAGGGTCGGGACTCTTGAGAGGAGCGAGCCCACCCATTCTGACTGGGCTGGAAATGGAAGTTGTGAAGACCAGGAGTGGTGAGCTTAGGCGGGGGAACCCTGCACTACCGGTGGGGCGGGGATTAGTACACCTCTCCGTGGGTGCTGTCGGCAGCACCTCGTCACGCTGGACGTGCAGGTACCCACGACAGCCGTTCCACTAGGCACGAACGCCCAGCAGCACGCACGCAAGCGTGCACCCGGGAACCTGTTCTAGAACGGGCACGCCCTTCATGAGGACATCCTTTGTAGGAGCCAGAACTAGGGAGAGGTGCAGTGCCTGTCAGAAACAGAAGGGCAAATAAACTGTTCACGGGGCAAATACGAGCCAGTGATGCAGGTGAGCCAGTAATGCAGGTGGGCCAGTAACGCAGGTGAGCCAGTGGTGCAGGTGAGCCAGTAACGCAGGTGAGCCAGTAACGCAGGTGAGCCAGTGGTGCAGGTGAGCCAGTGGTGCAGGTGAGCCAGGGGTGCAGGTGAGCCAGGGGTGCAGGTGAGCCAGGGGTGCAGGTGAGCCAGGGGTGCAGGTGAGCCAGACCGCAGAGAGAGCGCATCGGAGTAAGGTCAGGTACAGGAAAGTGGCCACACGAGAACGTTGCCTGTGATTCCGTGTTTAGAAGGCAAACGGCAGACAGAGCTCAGCTGTGGGGTCAGAAGTCACGTTGGCACTTGGGGGGTGCCTGGGTGGTGACAGGAAGGGCACACAGCTTCTCTCCCAGACCCTGGTAAGTTTCGGTGCTTGACCTAGTGGTGGCGACGTGGATGGGGTCCCTTTGGGAAACTGGCAAACACACACTTGTGCTTTGTGCCCATTCCGTACACACGTGGGTCCAGTGCGTACCAGTCACAGCCGAACGCCCCATATGCGTGTCGGGTCCGGAAAGGCTTCGGAGGAGGAATGTCAAACCTCCGGCTGTGACATTTGTTCCAGAACAGCCCAGAATCCCACGTGTCGTGTCTTTGCCGAGGAAACCCACTTCCTTGGATGGGCCATGTCTGTGGGCCAGCTGGACACAGAGTCCTAGGAGACCAGGAATCCTTGCTCCCCTAAGGTGAGGGTTTGTGTGCTAGGCACTGATGTGGGTTGGGGTCCCAGAGAGGTTCGCTGGGGAGACCCCGAGAAGCCAAGAGAGGACAGGGCTCTGGGGCAAAGTCCGGGCCTCTGGGATGCAGCTCGCACCCCAGGATGTGTGCAGACTCAGGCGAGGGAGCGGGGCGCCTGCACTGTCACACCTGCAGGTCCATTCAAAGCAGAGCAGCCCATGGGGCTTCTAGCTCTTGGTGCCAAGCGTTGTGGGGACGTGGGGGAGCTGGGATAACCTCCCCTTACTGAGACTCGAGGACCTTGAGTCTCGACTTTGACCTTCTGGCTTTTCCGGGGTGTCTCCCTTTCAGTGGGGGCGTGGGAGACTGCCCGGCTTGCTGGGGTCAGAAATCCACGTCATCACGTCCACGGTGGTGAGGGATTGCCAGACGATGTGCTGATCGCTTGTACGTTGGGGCATCCGCTGGAAAACAAGAGGCCAGCCGTGCTTTGGAATGGCCAGTGGCGCCTGGGTCCTGCCCGCCCCTGGCTTCCAGGTCTGCCCCGCACAGATGGCCCTGGAGCCACCGCCGTCCTCGACACCCTGCCCGCAAACCTTCATCTCAGGCTTCGCTTCTGGAGACCCAGACCTATCACAGAGAAGAGGATGGGTTCCAGCAGCTCCGAGATGCAGAAACCCGAGACCCAGGGCGACCGGGCCTCCCGCCTCCCGCACACATGCCTGGGGATCCGGTTTCTGCGAAAAGAACAAGCCGCTTGCAGCAAGCTTGCAGGCGGCTGTTGTCATTTGCAGGATTTGCCATTACTCAAGTTGTACTGTTTCCTTTGGGTGCAGACATGCCCTCCCTCCTCCCGGGCTGGGCCCCAGGCCAGTCTCTGGTGTGGATCTCAGACACACTTTCCCATAAAAATAATGGTGACGGCTAACAGCGGCAGGACAGGCGCCACCAAGCAAGCCTGCGCCCAAAAAAGCCTTCTTAACCCGTACGTTGCCCAGCTGGAGTCTGTCAGGTGCTCATCTGAGGCCTTCCTCTAGTTTGAGGGGGAAGAGGATTCTCCTCTCCTTCAGTCAAGGCTGCCCTGCAGAACCCAGGCTAAGCGGGCACTCTGTTTTCTGTGCAGACCCGGGGTCCGCTGCTTCCCGGCCCCTCACCCTTGCCCAGGCCACTGGCCTCTGCCCTTCAAATGTCCCCCTTAGGAGTTCCCATTGTAGCGTAGTGGAGACGAATCTGACTAGGAACCATGAGGTTGCGGGTTCGATTCCTGACTTCACTCAGTGGGTTAAGGATCTGGCGTTGCCGTGAGCTGCGGTGTAGGTCACAGATGCTGCTTGGGTCCCAAGTTGCTGTGGTAAAAGCCGGCAGCTATAGCTCCGATTAGACCCCTAGCCTGGGAACCTCCATATGCTGCGGGTGCAGCCCTAAAAAAAAAATAAAGCAAATGTCCCTTCTGTCCAGTGGACACGGGGACACCGACCTCTCCAGATTATAGTCACTCTGAGGTAATATTAAATGGAAAATAAGGATATGGAAAGAGGCTTCACAAAGTGCCAAGAAAAATGACAGTGCGATACCGGAATGGGCAGAAATAAACTCTCTCCCGTTACGTGGCTGCACCTGCCGTTGGGAAATCCTTTTGGCGGCGCCTGCCAGGGCTTCATCCGTATTCCCGCGGCCCAGCCAGCTCACTCCGTCCCAAGAGGAGGCAGGGCGGGGATCCACCTAAAGACATGTTCAAGGAGGTCCCTGCAGCCTTCCTGATAACAGGCCAAGGCTAGAAACAACCCAGGCGTCCGTCATCAGTGGGTGGGTGAGGGGCATGTGGCACGTAGACTCTGATGACGGAACACGAAACGGCAGCGGGAATAAACAAGCCGCATTCCAACAGCACGTGGGACTCTTACACACCGCGCTGAGCGAAGTAAGAGTGTACGCGCTGTAGAAGTCCATTCAGGTCAAGTTCACAAACAGGAGGAACTAGCGGTCTTAGTCCGTTCAGCCTGCTCTGACAGAAAGCCCTGCAGACCCAGTGGCTTGTAGACCACAGGGTCTTTCTCCCAGCCCCGGAGGCAGAAAGCCCCAGATCGGGGGCCAGCGTGGCTGGGTCCTGGTGATAACCCTCTTCTGGGGGCGGGTGGGGGGGGTCTTTACATAGAATGACCACAGGACCAGCAATTCCACTGCTAAATGTGTACCCAAGCAACTGAAAACAGGGGTTCAAATGAAAACTTACACATGGCTTGTTCCAATCCAGGAGTTCAAAAAAACAGGAGTTCAAACGAAAACTTGCACACAGCAAAAAACTTGTTCATAGCAGTGTTGTTCACAACAGCCGAAGGGCAGAAACAACCCAGATGTCTGTCCGTTGAAAAATGGATAAACAACATGTGGTCTGTGCATACAGTAGATTTTTATTCATTTGTTTTATTGATGTATAGTTGATTTACAATGTAGTGTTAGTTTCTGCCTTACAGCAAAGTGGTACAGATATATACTTTTTTTTCCACTTATTATCCATTATGGTTTATCATGGGACATTGAACATGGTTCGCCGTGTCATACGGTAGGACCTTGTTTTTATCCATCCTGTGTGTAACAGTTTCCTCTGCTGATCCCAGACTGCCACCCCATCCTCCCACTTAGCAACACAAGTCTGTTCTCTATGTCTGTGAGTCTGTTTCTGTTTTGCCAGTTCATTTGTCATACCATAGATTTGATTCCTCCATAAAAGGAATAAAGCAGTGGTACACGCTAGAACGTGGTTGAACTTGAAAACATTTTGTTCAGACACAAAAGGACGTGCGTGGTATGATTCCATTTCTAGGTGACATCCGCAATGGCCAGTCCCTGGAGACAGAAAGCGGATGAATGGTTTCCGGGGCTGCGGGGTGGGGGGATGGGGAGAGAGCGCTTCAGTTTGGGGTGATGAAAAATTGGGGAACTCAGCTCGATGGAGGTGATGGTTGCACAGCGTTGTGAATGAGCCAAGGCCTCTGGAGTGTGTGCTTCAAAATGGTTAAAAGGAGAGCTTTTTTCTGATGCGCATTTTGCTACACACACACACACACACACTTACCAGATGACTTGGCAGTTCCACTCTGGAGTGTTCAGCCCGGAGGATTGAAAACATGTGTCCACACAAAAACCTGCCTGTGGATGCCTGAAACAGCGTGATTCATCACAGCCGAAGGTGGAAATGGCCCAAGTGACTGCCGCGTGATGAATGGGGGTTTAGGTTTCCTGGGTTTGCTGAAACAGATTACCGCAAACCAAGTGACTTAAAATAATAGCAATATAAATTGTCATGGTTCTGGAGGACAGAAGCCTGAAATCAAGGTGTGGGCAGGACGCCACCAAAAGCCATGGGAAACCCTTCCGCGCCCCTCCGGCTCCTGGTTTTGCTGGCAGTCCCTGGCACTCCTGGCCTCGCAGCTGCCCCGCGCCAGGCTCTGCCTCTGCTTCGTCCTCCGTGCGGCGTGTGAGGACCTCGGGCATCGTGGATGAAGGGCTACCCCCGGCACGGCCTTCTTTTAACTGAAGAAGGTTGTCGCATCTGCAGCAACTCTTTTTCCAGACGGGGTCACGTTCTGAGGAGCTGGGGCGAGGACTTGGCCGTTTCTTTTTTCCGGAGACAAATTTCAGCTCCTAAAAGTAGACAAAAAAAACGCGGTGTACGGGTGGGGTGTTCGCCGGCCGTGGACAGGAGGGAAATACTGACACGCGCCGCACAGTGGGAAAAGCCGGATACAAGAGGTCGCGTGGCGTACGACTCCATTTAAATGACGTGAAATGCCCAGAACAGGCAGATACAGAGAAGCAGAAAGCAGCTTGTAGCGATGGGGAGGGGGGCAAGGAGATAACGCAGAGTGACTGTGAATGGGGTCTGGAGTTGATCCTGGGGGCGATCAGATGTTCTGGCACTAAATAGAGGCATCCGTTGCCCAACTTTGCAAATACACTTAAAACTGCTGAATCGTGGAGTTCTCTTGTCGCCGCAGGTTAGTGATCTGGCGGCGGCATTGCAGTGGCTCAGATTGACACTGTGGTGCAGCTTTGAGCCCTGGCCCAGGAGCTCCCACGTGTCGCAGGCAAGGCCAAACAGAAACAGAAACCATGCTACTGAATCATACACTTTAACAGGGTAAATTGGAGTTCCCACTGTGGCACACCGAGTTAAGGACCTAGTGTTGACTCTGCAGAGGCTTGGGTCACTGCTAAGGTGCTGGTTCAGTCCCCGCTGCAGTGAGTTAAGGATCTGGTGTTGCCACAGCTGTGGCTTAGATTTGATCCTGGCCCAGGAACTTCCATGCGCCACGGATGCAGCTAGAAAAAACAGGGGGTGACTGTATGATATGTCAGTTATATATCTCAATAGAAAAAAAATGTACGTGATTAAGAAGATGAAAAACCAAGCTCCAAAGTAGGAGGAAATATTTGCAAACCACTTATTTACCAACAGGCTTATGTGCAGAATCTGTTAAAAAAAAAAAAAAAAATGGAGTTCCCATCGTGGCTCAGCAGAAACGAATCCGCCTAGGAACCATGAGGTTGTGGGTTCGATCCCTGGCCTTGCTCAGTGGGTTAAAGATATGGCATTTCTGAGAGCTGTGGTGTAGGTCGCCGACCACGGCTCGGATCTGATGTTGCTGTGGCTGTGGCCTAGGCCAGTGGCAGCTACAGCTCCGATTTGACCCCTAGCCTGGGAACCTCCATATGCCGTGGGTGCGGCCCTAAAAAACAAAACAACAACAACCAAAACAGAAAAAAAAGCTCAGCAGTAACAAACCCAACTAGTATCCACAAGAAATCAGGTTTGATCCGTGGCCTCACTCAGTGTGTTAAGGATCCAGCATTTCCGTGAGCTGTGGTGTAGACACAGCTTGGATCCTGCGTTGCTGTGGCTGTGGTGTAGACCAGCAGCTGCAGCTCTGATTCAGCCGCTAGCCTGGGAACCTCCATAGGCTGCAGGTGCAGCCCTTTAAAACAAAAACAAAAAACAAAACAAAACAAAAAATATATATATACACACACACATATATACGTGTATATATATAAACTCAATAATGAAAAACAACCTAGTTAGAAAATGGGCAAAGGACGTAAAGAGATACTTCACTGTCACTGAAAAATATACACAGATGGCAGATAAACACATGAAAAGACTTCAACATCATTAGCCACAGGAAAAATGCAAATTGAAAGCACTGTGGAGTATGACTACACACCTATCAGACTGGCTAAAATAGAAAATAATGACAGTGCCCAAGCCAGGGGCGGATATGGAGAAACTGGATTGTGCATAGTTGCTGGTGGGACATGTAAGGTGGTACAGTCGCTCTGGAAAAGTGTTTGACAGTTTTCTTTTTCCTTTTTTTTTTTGGCCAAGATGAAGTATAGTTAATTTACAGTGTTGTAATTTCTGCTGTACAGCAAAATGATTGTTATCCAGGCATTCTTTTTCATATTCTATTCTGCTCCTGCTTATCACTGCCTGTTAACTATTGTTCCCTGCGCCGTACAGTAGGGCCTTGCTCTTTATCCGTCGTGTGTATGGCAGTTGGCCCCCACTAACCCCAAACTCCCAAGCTCTCACTTACCTGCCTCTGGCCCCCTTGGCAACCACAAGTCTGTTCTCTGTGTCTGTGAGTCTGTGTTTGTTTCAGAGCTATGTCGGTTTGTATCCTATTTTTATTTATTTACTTATTGGGTAAAAGAGAAAAAAAATAGCTTGATTGCTTTGCCAGGCAGAGGAGGGTCGCAGCAGGCTAATGCCCTAAAGACCGTGTCCCCCCCCACCCCACCCCCGTGCCCTTGGAAAGAATTGTGAGGAGTTTTTATAGTTAAGAAGGAGAAAAACAGGTTTTCAAATGTTCCTGGAAAGATGTTCCTGCAATCCGTGTTCTTGTTCACGGAATCGAAGAATGAACTTCACGAACACGCAGGCAGCAAGCAAGTGGAGGTCTTTACTACGGAAAAGCCAGTAGCTCCCCAGCCCGACACGGGAAGAGCCGCCGTGTTAGTGTGTTTTAGATCCCGTGTGAGTGGTTTCATGTGGTGTTTGTCTTTCTCTGTCTGACTTACTTCACTTAGAATGATAATCTCTAGTTCCATCCATGTGGCGGCAAAGGGCCTCATTTCATTCTTTCTTAAAAAAAAATTTATTGGCGTAGAGTTGAGTTATCATGTGTCAGTTTCAGGGGTACCGCTGAGCGCATCAGCTGTATGTATACCTGTGTCCCTTTCCGATGCTTTTCCCATACCGGTTATTAGACGGAGGCGAGTAGAGTTCCCTGTGCTGAACCAAAGGCCCTTGTCACCCGTCTGTTTTGTGGAGTAGTGTGTGTCCGTTCATCGCAACCTCCTAGTCTGCCTCTCCACCGTGTTTCTCCTCCGTAAGTTTGGATTTGAGATCTTTGAGCCCGTTTCCGTTTTGTGAATCAGTCCTTTGACGCTTTCTTACAAGACTAGACATACACTTAGCGCACAATCCAGCTTTCATTTACCCACAAATGAAAACTGTGATGCACAAAAACCTGTGTTCAGAGCACCTTTATTCCTAACGGCCCCAAACTGGAAACAACCCTGTGGGGAGACTCTTGCAGCTACACCAGGAACCCTTCTTGGCAACACGAAGGAACAAACCGTCATACACATAATAACTTTTATGAATCTCAAGGGAATTACGCTCAGTGGGGGCGGCAATCAGTCCCAAAGTGTTCCATGACTTTGTAACACTCTTTAGGGGAAGAATACAGTTAGGGAGACAGATGGGTGGTTTCTAGGGTTAGGAGGGCGGGGGTGAGGGTTTAAAGAGGCGGGTGCGGGACGCCTTGGCGGAGACGGATCAGTTCTGTGCCTTGACGACGTAGTTTGCGAGATCTACACATGCGATACCAATTACATAAAACTACACACCCGCAAATGCCTAACTGATCAGTGAGATCTGATTAAGCTGTGTGGCACAAATGTCAGTTTCCTGGCTGTGCTATTGTGCTGTCATTATGCAAGACGTTAACTTTAGGGTTAAACTGGATGTGGGGCCCATGGGACCGCTCTGCATTTGTTTTAAACTTCTCTTGAATCTAGAATAACTTCAAAATAAAAATCGCTTTTAAAATAGGTGATTATTGGAGTTCCCGTCGTGGTGCAGCAGAAACGAATCCAACTAGGAACCATGAGGTTGCGGGTTCGATCCCTGGCCTCGCTCAGTGGGTTAAGGATCCGGCGTTGCCGTGAGCTGTGGTGTAGGTCACAGACGTGGTTCGGATCCCGCGTTGCTGTGGCTGTGGCGAAGGCCAGCGGCTGTAGCTCCAGTTTGACCCCTAGCCTGGGAACCTCCATATGCTGTGGGTGCGGCCCTAAACACCCCCCCAAAAAAAATAGATGATTATTTACAAAAACACTAAAGAGCCAGTACTGCCTGGCCACTGACCAGTCTGAAGAGAGAGCCCAGCCACAGCCAGCCGGTCGACCCCATCCTGGCACACGTCAGCTCACGCGTCCCCAGATGACGCCAAACAGAGAACATCACCTCCGTGGGGAAAGGCTGCACCCCAGAAAGGGCACCGAAAAGATGTTGGGGTGCATTTTAAACATGGGAATGGGAGGAGGAAAGAAAGGGGACACGCTTCCGTGGCGTCAGGCCACTAGATGGCAGAGGAAGAAGAGCAGTGAACCGACTCTCCCCATCCAGTCACTGTCTCCAAGGCGACAAATGAGCCCCAACAAACCTGGCTAAATGGAAAGAAAAGTTCAGAGAGTTCGTCTGTAGTAAAATTTGTCTATAACAAAGTTTATCTACAGCAGTGGAAGACTGGCCACAACCTAGGTGCTCATCAGTAGGGGACCGATTCAGTGAAGGAAAATCCATGCAGGGGCCAGTGGGGAGTCCTGCAGGGGGAAGGTTTCCCAACAAAGTCTAAAATTTAGCCAAAGGAGAGGGCTCTAAGTGGGAGGGCTCTGGGCCTCGCACTCCAGCATCAGAGCAGCTTACGTTTCGCCTGTTTTGTGGCTTAAGCATCTTTAAGATTTTGTTTTTTTGTTTGTTTGTTTATTTGCTTTTTGCTTTTTAGGGCTGCACGTACAGCTTATGCAAGTTCCCAGGCTGGGGGGTGTCAAATGGGAGCTACACCTGCTGGCCTGCACCACAGCCCCAGCACTGTGGGATCCAAGCCGTGTCTGTGACCTACACCACAGCTCACGGCAATGCGAGATCCTTAACCCACTGAGCGAGGCCAGGGATCGAACCCACATCCTCATGGATACTAGTCGGATTCGTTTCCCCTGTGCCACAACAGGAGCTCCCTGAATGTGTTGTTTTTATAAGAAGAAAAAATAAGTTAGAGCATGAGTCTTCTTTGGTTGAAAACTCAAACTAATCTGAGCAAAAAGGAGCCGTAGGAAGCATGTTGGAAGAGGAAGCAAGACTTACCTGCCCAGTGTCCATTCTCTATCTCTTCCTTCCTAGCAGAAGCTTGGTTTTCAGGGAAGGAATCTGTCCAGTTACATTGCATGTCTCCGCTGCCCTTAAAACTATGGATGGTCATTGTTACAGCAGATAAGATATAAATGGGAAGTTCACTGGGTCGGAATTCTGGGAAAGAGTTTCTTAAGCATTCAGACATGCTAGCAATGTCCTTTTGCCCTTCCTCCCTTCCTTATTTCTCCTATATGGAATATCACTGTGATGGCTGGCGCTGCAGCAGCAGTTATGACTCTTTGTGGCCTTTAGAATGGAACCCACATGCTAAGGATGGTTGGAGCAGAGAGGGAGAGTCTGGAACACTGATACTCTGTGGAGCTATTGATCAGCTGCCTGTCTCTGATATTTAAGCCCCTCTTTTTCTGCTGCCTGCACACTCATCCCTAATCAATTCAGGGCTCACAAGATCAATAGGAATCTGAAGAGCCAGCTTTGGAAATGGGCAAGAACCAAGGCAGTTTAACAGTTAAGCAAGAACCAGATCCACAGAGTTTTGAATGACCTCATCACCATCCCATGATGATTCTCCTTCTCGAGGGAGCCGCTGGGTTAATAAACATTCACTGGTATCTGAGAGCCACCACACCCTTTCCTGGAAGCGAGGCTGTAGGTTGGGGCAAGGAGAGAAAACATGTACGTCTATAAAGCTGCCTTCCAAAGTCCCTCATTGGAGACTGCGCTGGCTTGCTGTGAGGATATTTCCAGAAAGTTACCCTTACAGGGGCTCAGACAGAGCAAGAGTTACGGACAGACGTGTCCGCGTTTCTCCGTCACGCTGAGCGCCACACTGCAGGCACTTGCTTCTGCCCACACCCCGACCAGCTGAGCCTCGCCGGCTCAGGGATCCTGGATGTGTAGACAAGTGATGAAGGCTGACTTTGGTGTAACTGAAGTACCACGAGGTATGTCGGAGGATGGCCGTTTGACAGCAGATAGAAGGAAGTCCTGGAGTTTCCATCTCTTGATTTTCAAAGATCTAAATACGACCTCACCCACAAGGGGCGGGGCCCTGATTCGGGCACATCCGAAGACAGAAGGTCCCACAAGAGGCACTGGGTCGGGGAGAGGGGGCGCTGGTGATCCGTCCCCTGGGCTCAGAGCAAACAGATACCTGAAACGTAAATCTATTTTTTTAATTTTAAAAACTAAAAAAATTAATCAACTCATTTTAAATTTTTCCAAAAGAAAAATTAACTTACACTTTTCAGAGGTCATGTTTCTGTGCCCAGATGACTCCCGGGTTGAAATCAACCTGAACACCACTGTGGGTCCCCCAGGTCACACAGCGATAAATGAAGTGGTCCCCAGCATCAGAGAGTCCCCAGTCTGGAGAGGGAGCAAGACAGAGATGGGACAGGCCACACGATGACTTATAGGACCTTAAAGGTACCAGAGCGGCACGCCACGGGAGAGCAGAGAAAGGGGGCTGCTTGTTTTGCTCCTCCAGATCAGAGAAGGCTTACCTGGAGGCGGTGACGTTTGAACAGAAGAAAATGAAGGTAGAGATTTGAACGAGAGGATATGGAGCTTTGAATGTTGTGCTGAAGCGTTCTGTGTGTGGCAAGTGGAGTGTCACCGAAGGCTTTCGAGCAGAGGTAGTACGGTCTTAGCTCAGCAGCCCTGTGGAGGCTGAATTGCTTAGGTGGGCGAGGTTGAGGCAGGCGGGCCCGTGAGAGTGTTGCTGCTGTTCTTCAGCTGAGCGATGATAAGGGGCTGCTTTGGAGACCTGGGGAGCCCGGGAAGCTCGCCTGGACAAGTCTCGATGGCTTGCTGGATGTCGGGGTCAAAAGGAAAAGCGCGTGCAATTTGTCTTGGGCGGTCAAGGGAAGTCAGGGGCAGTGAGAGTGGGGAGGCTGATGAGGGTGACGCAGACGTGGCCCCGGGCAGTGGGAATCGGAGTCAGCAGTTGAGGAAGGAAGTGGTGGCCGTCATGACCTTGGGGCACTGAACGATGGCGATTTCTGTTTGGCTAATTTTAAGATCCTTTGTGGGCGTGTGTTGCTAGTCTAGTGACAAGAGAGGATATGCGTCTTCTCCCTCTTCTTCTTTTTAAGAGTACTAACAGCAGGAGCCAGTTGGGAATCTGGGAAATCGGGAGGCAGACACGACAGCGCTTGGTAACAGGATTGCCGCCTCGGAGCCCATTCAGCTCAGCACAGGTCAGCTCAGTGACTGAGCGCTTCCTCTTCGCAGGCTCTGGGGACACTGCAGCAGACCAGGACAGTGGCCGCGACAGATGTAGTCCCCTCTTCAGAGAGCCCCAAGGGACAGGAAAGTGCCAGGAGAGGAGAGACGAACAGATGTCTCTCTTGGCACAAAAGCAAAGGAGGGCAGATTCTAGAAGTTGCAGCACCGGCCGGCTGGCCGGGCGGAAATTCTGTGGTCTCGCGAGCCCCAGGAGAAGAAGGCACAAGTGCATGGTCCTGAGGACACGGCTCGGATCCACAGAGACCGTTCATACCAGGGGAAGCCCACTCCCCGTCTTGCGGGGGCAAGACTACAGAGGGAACACATCTGAGTCTCAGCCAAACCCTTGACAGAGGCCCTCCTGACGTTCCTGGGAGCGGGGGTTACACAAATGTGCGTGAAACAGACGCAGAGGAAGCTGAAGGACCAGTTGCAAAGTTTTGATTAATGTCTAGTTATCAAGACAAAGGAAGGTCTTGAGACCTCAGGGGTCTCCTCTTGGCTCTGTCCTATTTATCATTTTAAATTTTTTTAGAAAAACAGGGAGGAGTTCCCTGGTGGCTCAGTGGGTTAAGGATCCAGCATTGTCACTGCTATGGCTCAGGTTGGATCCCTGGCCCCAGAACTTCTGCTGGCCATGGGCAGTTCAAATAAATAAATAGCCAACCAACCAGGGAAGTAGATACTGGCTCAGGATAAAGAGCTTAATAAGCAATCAAACGTCTCTGAAAAAAGAACTGGTAGACCCTTTGTGGTGGGAAATCCCTTCACTGGGTATGTTTGAGCAGCTTCTGGATGGCCATGAACCTGGACATGGACACAGCCTTCTTCCATGCACGGGAAGGCCAGAGTCCAGTCCTGAGTGGAAGGGTACAGGGACCTCCCTTACCATCCAGTCCAACGCCAAGACCCTTTGCGTCTGCAAGCACCCTTTGGACGTAGCCACCCAGAAGCCCGCTATCTTGGCAGACTCAGTCTGTCTCCCGCCAAGCCCATCCTCCAAGGGCAGTCGGGTCCTGTGGGAGTCGCAGGGTCCCTGTGGCCTGTCATGCCTGGGTTCCCACCGCAGCCAGACCTGTCCAGGTGCGTGCATCTGAGACAAGGCACTCCACCCCTCCCTCAGCTTCAGTGTCTTCGCCTGTAAAAGGCAGGTCGCACCCAGCTTGCAGAGTTGTGAGGATTCAGTAAGCACCTACTGTATACATCGTGTGCCCAGATCCACCAGCACGAGGACAAATAACCACAGAGCACCTGTTAGCGTCAAGCCTCCTTCAGGAGGGTGGGCACACAGACGATGGATGCAAATAACTGTACGATTAAAATGGGCAAATAAGGGGAGTTTGCTAATGGTCTGGTGGTTAGAACTCGGTGCTTTCAGCGCTGCGGCCTGGGTTCAGTCCCTGGCCTGGGAGCTCAGATCCCACATCAAGCTGCTGCATGATGTGGCCTAAAATAAAACAAGCCCAGGAACATATAATTACAAGGTGAGGGAGAGACCTGGGGAAAAGGGGGATCAGAACACATCTCTCTGAGCTAAAAGCAGTGGTCTGTGCAGAGCCCCGGCGGCCCGGCAGACAGCGGGCATCTGAGAAAGAGCCACCTTCCTGCTACCGGCTTCGCCCTAAGTCGGTGTATTCGTCTGCTCGGGTGCATAACGAGGTGTCGCAGACGCTGGTTTTCTCACGGTTCTGGAGGCTAGAAATCCCAGATCGAGTCCGCAGAGTCCAGTCCAGCGAGAGCTCTCTGCTGGGCTTGCAGACGGCCGCCTCCTCGCAGTGGCCTCGCACAGAGGGAGGAGGACGTTTTAGAGAGCTGCCAACCTTCGGGCCGCTATAAATGCGTGCCTGCAGCCCGTCATTCGCGTGAGTTTTCACAGCACACGAGCACGTGGCCGCCACGGCGGGCTCCGTCTCCAGGACCCCTCCCGGGTCTCTCCAGACGGCAAGCCAGGCAGTGCGGTGTGGCCCCCCTCAGGCTTTCTCTCCGGGCCGGTGGCAGCCAGGTTCTCACCTTCAGCCCACGCCCCTTGACCCCTGCCAGCCCCCAAATGCACAACAGTCTGCCTCCTAGGACCTCAGTCATTTCACTGGACCTGGACACGCTTTCTGAAGTGTGAACCATTCAAGGCCCCACTGACCCGTCAAGGACGCTGGTGACCATAACATGCCAACATTTGATCGACTGTTCCCGGCGTGTCCTGCCAAGCGTGTGATGTGTCTTGGCTCTCTCGGCACTCACCCGCACTTGGGCAGTGAGCCCTCTGACTCGTCCCCATTCAGAGAGCTCAGGCACCGGCCAGGGCCAGAGAGGGTGCTCCAGCCCCGTCACCCGAAGGATGCTGGCCTTTGAAGGCAGGCCGTCGTGCCCTGCTGCGTGCAGGAGAGCAGACCCTGCCAAGCCCCCGTGTCCAGCTGATGGGTGCGGTCAGTGAAATGCCTAAAAGAACTGCCTCTTCCTAAGGCCTTCATTTGTCTTGAAGAATTAAGGGTGGAAATGGCAATCATCCGGCTAGCAATTCAAAGCATTCTTTTTATGCTAAACATGCCTCCGGTGTGGACTAGAATGCAAAATGCACCAGCATTTAAGACAAAGCTGGACGTTTCAGGGGAATCTCGGCTCCATGGGCCCTGGAGGGGTCTCTGTAGCTCCTCAGGGTGCGAGGTGGTGCATGAGCTGGGGAGACGTGGCTGTCCAGTCCAGGGTTGGCCTCGCCACCCTCTAGTCCTCTCATCTGTACTCTGCTGCCCACCCCCACCTCTTCCTCAGCACCCCCTTTCCTCTGAACCCACGGCAGTCCCCCACCCTCAAGCACGTGGTTGCCGTTTTATAAACCACGACGCACTGTTTCTTGTCTTTTCCTCGGCAGTTTCCAGTCTTTGCTATAAAGTGGCTCTTTGCTGACAAGAGCCCCATGAGTGCTTCTCGCATCTTGCACAAGAGAGACATGTGGGGAGCGTGTGCTGATTGCTACAAGGGCAGGAGTTTGGGAAAAGCGCACGGAACTTTCCGCGCGAAGCACTGTCCAGTAAACGCTATCTCGGATTGGCCGTGACTAGTTTGTTGCCAGGGCAAAGGGGAAACGCTAAGGAAATCTGTCGTCTGTGCGGACATGCAGAGCTGTGTCTTGAAGTCGCTGTGCTGGCCTCCCGCCCTCCCCACTCCGCAGAGCCGGCTGTGCCTCGCCTCTCCTCCCAGACAAGGTCAAAGCCCCTTCTTGCGTCCGCCCTGAGCCCGGCAGCTCGCCTCGGTAGTAGCTGTTCATGGTGGACGTGTACCTGGTGACGCTTCATCACTAACTGCTTTCTGTGCCCTGGATCTCCGTCCCCAGCGCTTAGCGGACTGCCTGTCACACAGTAATCAATCAGTAGATGCTGGTCGAGTAACTGAAGGATCGCCCTTCTGGTTTCAGCTAATAAAGGGGAACTTCCTGCCAGGGTCTGTCCAAGCCGTGCTGTTAGGGGATCCCGTAGGGAGCGGTGCTGGGCTGACTCACTCCCCGTTTAGCCAGGAAGCCATGGGGTGGGGGGTACCCCTGGAAGAGCCCCCAGCCAGTCCCGGCAGACGCAGCCTGACTGAGAAGTCAGGGAGGAGCTGCTGCGGGTTTTCTCCGCTCAGCCTTGTTCAATTGCCAGCCTGCACTGCCATCTCCAGGGCGCCGGGCGCTCCAGGATGAGCAAAGGTGCAGCCGACTTGGCCGGCACCGCAAAATCACGCTCAGTCACCCTCATCATCAGAGCTTTTGACGGAGAAAGGTCAGGGCACAGAGTAGCATCTGCTCATCGTCGCTGGGCTGTGGCGACACCCACTGCCTGTGTCCTACGCCATGAGCTGGCCAGACCACAGGCCAAGACAGGAAGTGCCCTAGGCCGGCGTTTATCCCAGGGCAGCGTGCCTGACGAGCACCCGGGATGGGGTCAATGCAGATTCCGTGGCAGCGGTCTGGAGTGGGGTCTGAGACTCTGCATTTCTAGCAAATTCCAGGTGCTGCCGCTGCTGGTCTGATCCAATAGCCGATACTTAATATTCAAATTATGGTCCAAGGACCAGCAATGTCAATGTCAGCATCATCTGGAAGCTTGTTAAAAATACAGACTCTAGGAGTTCCCACTGTGGTGCAATGGCATTGGCAGCGTCTCTGCAGGGCCAGAACGCAGGTTCAATTCCCAGCCCCACACAGTGGGTTTAGGATCCAGTATTGCCACAGCAGCAGCGTAGGCTGCAGCTGCAGCTCAGATGTGATCCATGGCCCAGGAACTCCATATGCCACAGGGTGGCCAGAAAAAAAAATACAGACTGTCAGGCCCCACCTCAGACTTTGTGGATCAAAATCTGCATTTGAACCAGATCCATAGGTGATTCATAGACAAGGTAAAGTCTGGGACACTGTACACCAGCCCCCTGGTCCTCAAGCCCAGCTGCACGTTACCACCACCTTTGGAGCTTTTTAAAAAATTGCTGACGTGGGGTTGCTGTTTTGGCTCAGCGGAAACGAATCCCACAAGTAACCATGAGATTACAGGTTCGATTCCTGGCCTTACTCAGTGGGTTAAGGATCCGGCGTTGCCATGAGCTGTGGTGTAGGTCACAGATACGGCTCGGATCCTGCATTGCTGTGGCTGTGGTGAAGGCTGGCAGCTACAGCTCCTATTCAACCCTAGCCTGGGAACCTCCACATGCCACGGGTGTGGCCATAAAAAAAAGCAAGAAAAAATTACTGACGTGGGTATCCTTAGAAATCACAGTTTACTCTGTACAGGCTGCAACCTGCCCATCAGGGAATTTTTAATTCCCCGGGTGATTCTAATACAAAGCAGTGGTCAGGAGCTTTGCTTCTATTAGAATACCTTATCGATATTTTTTTTTATTGAACTTTGCTAATATTTTTCCTAATAGCCGTTGAAATTTTTTCTCCACGGAAGATACACCCGTTAATGAGTAATGAGATACTCGACCTCATTCATCAGTAGAGAAATGGGGGAGAAAACCCAGTGAGATGCCACCTCCCACCTGCTAGGATGGATGTTATTGTTTTTGTTTTTACATTTATTGTAGTTGTACTATTGGACTTACAGTGTGGTGTGAGTTTCAGGTGTGCCGCCAAGTGAGTCAGTCATACTTAGACATGACATGGATGTCGCTGTGACAGTGGACAGTGACAAGCGCCAGCAGAAAAAGGGCAGAGGGTCCAGTGTTGTGAGACAGTCTGACGGTTCCTCCAAAAGTCTAAATGGAGCTACCGTGTGGCCCAGCAATTCCACTCCTAGGTGTAGACTCAAAAGAATCAAAAACAGGAACTTAGTTATTTGTTCACGTGCGTTCCCACAGCGCTATTCACGACAGCCAAAGGTGGAAGCAACCCAAGTTTATACCATCAGCAGCAGATGATGGATAAACACAATGTGGTCTGCCCGCACAATGGAATATTATTCACCCAGAAAAAGGAGTGTGGTGTTGATGCAGGCTACTACATGGATGAACCTTGAAAACACCTCAAGTTAGCGAGGCTGGACAGGAAAGGACAAGATTGTATGGTTCCATTTCTGTGAAATATGTAGAGTGGGTTCAGAGAGGCAGACGTGTTTTTCTGTTTCTTCAAGAAATCGTGAGTTCCTAGAAATACACCTTGGCTTTCTGGGCTGTTCTTTGGACTGTTGCAAAGTAGTCAGGGTCCTTCTCAGTCAGCTAGAACACCTCAATTTCATCATGAAAATTTCATGTCTTCTGGTTCTTTTTTTTTTGTTTTTGTTTTTTAAAGTATTATTGAAGTATACTTAATATACAGTGTTGTGATAATTTCTGCTGTACCACAAAGCGATTGAGTTATACAGATACAGTCATCCATTCTTTCCCAGATTTTTCTTTTCCAATACAGATGATCACAGAGTAGTGGGGAGAGTTCCTTGCGCTATAGAGCAGGTCCCTGTTGGCCAGTTTTTCCAGTTCTGAAAGGGAGGAAAATCATAAAGATCTTGCACATTTTTGAAGTTTATTCTGGGTGTTTTCATTTTAACTTTTGTGAAAGAGATCTCTTTTCTAAGGAGGCATTATTTGTAGATAGAACTGCTCTTGATTTTTTTTTTAAAGTATTTGCTGCATACCCACCCTTTTTATGATGGTTTTCCAGCTGATTGTCCTGGGTTTCCAGGTACAGCTCATGCCATGTAGAAAAAAATACGTTTATTTAGGCTGCATCTGTGGCATGTGGAAGTCCCCAGGCCAGGAATCAAACCTGGGCCACAGCCATGGCAATGCCAAGTCCTTAACCACTAGGCCATCAGGGAACTCCCTTTGTACTAAAAATTTTAGGTGAGTTCTCTGTCCGGTGAGGGACCAGGCTGTGGTCTTCTTCCCAGTGTACTTTGTAAAATAGATGACAAGTCTGCAGAAGCCTCTCTTGGATGTTATTCACAGGTCTGATTGCTAAAGAAGTTTCTAAATGTTTATTTCCAACTTCCATACTTTCTTGTCTCAGACCAGTAAAGACTGGGGGGCCTAGGAGTGATCCTCAGCCTTCATTCTGAGCATCATCGCTTTAGACCCCTTCTCCAACGTCAGTCCACGTTAGCATTCCAACCCTATAATGTGTCGTCACCTGTTCAGTGACCAAACTCTTTTTTACTGCAAGCTCAGCAGCAGTGCTTATGCAAAGTACAGGAACCTGGATCAGTGGGTTACAGCGTACTTGGGTGTGTGTGTGTGTGTGTAAAATGGACTTTTTCCTGTCTAAAACCAGAAGACAGAATAACATTCCAGGGAAAGAAACTGAAAGAGTTCATGGATTATCTCCAGATTTGGGGGCTTAAGAAGGAGGCCAAGAAACCTGAGCCAAAAATAAGGTTAAAAAATGTTAAACGAACTAGTTTGGAGGGGAGGGAAAACTAAGTTTTTAAAAAAATAGCTGCTTCCGCTCCGACGTCTAGCGTGAAGGTGAACTAGTATCACAAGTGGCAGCGGTGACCTCAGGGCTCCTGGCGCAGCCAGAGAAAGGCCTCTAGTCTGTGTCCCCCGTAATGACACGCTGGCCCCACGGGTCCTATAAGATCTGGTGGCACACGCAGGACCAGCGAGGTCTGGGAGTCTACCAGGTCCTCCGCGCCGCTGGCAGGGCGACAAGTCACGCGCGGTAGGGACGCGGAGGATTTCCCCTGTTGCGGCCTGGGACCCACGGCCTGGCTGGGCCCCGCATGCTGCCGGCCAGCGGCGTAACTGGGGGACAACACGCAGTTCGACTACCCCGCGGCTTTCGTTCTAAAATCAACCATGGGTGCTGCTGAGGAAGGCGGTGCCACTGAAGGGGCC
>PVHT021183577.1:1628301-1676187 GCA_004024745.2 Catagonus wagneri
AGCTCTGCCCTGCAACCCCGGGCACGCCACTTTGCCCCGAGGCAGCCTTTTCTCCATCTGTGAACAGAGCCGAGATCGCTTGATTTTGGAACAGGGCTCACACATCTTCCACACGCTTCCCACTGCCGGGCCTCTGTCCCCTCCCCTTGAATCTGGGGGATTTTTTTTTTTCTCCTCTCTTTTTTTTTTTTTTCTTTTTTGGCCGCCGCTCAGCATTTGAAGTTTCCCGGCCAGGGAGCAGATTCAAGCCGTAGCTGCGACCTAAGCCACAGCTGCGGCAACATCGGATCCTTCACCCGCTGTGCCCGGCCAGGGAGAGAACCCGTGTCCCAGCACCCCCAAGACGCCTGGGATCCCTTTGCGCCACAGCCGGAACTCCTGGGCAGGTTTCTGATTGCTCCGACCAACGAAGTATGACAAAAATGAGGCCACATGACTTTCAAGGATAAGTCTTAAAAGGCCACGCCCTTTCCATGGGTTCCCTTGGGAGCTTTGCTTTGCAGAAAGGCCACCTTCCCTGAGACCACCAGGCGGAGGAAGCTGCCGGTGGGCGCTCCAGCGCAGCCCCACTGGAGCTCCCGGCTGCGTGGTGGCACCACCTGCCAGCCGCGAGTGAGCGAACCTGGTCCTCTAGCCTCCAGCCCCTACCACTGTCTCCTGGTCACCACGTGACACACACACCCCGCCCCCCGGCGAAAACTGCCAGACTGTGCCCTAAACAAACTCCCGACCCACCAAATTGTGAGCCACATGAAATGGTTGAGGTTGGAGGGTAACTTGTCCCCTGGTTTAGTGATGAGAGCACCTGTGCCTCTGCTCTGGTTTCTGAACGCTCCCCTTGCTCACCCCCTCCCACCGCCTGGTCTTTTTTCCGTTCCGCAAACACCCAAACGGTTCTGGCCTCAGGGTTTTTTCCGCCAGCTATCCCCTCTCTCCCTGGAAATCTGCATGCCGGCCCCCATCTTCCATGGCCAAGTCCTTGCAAGGTCTCAGCGCTCCTCAGGTCATCTGATCTCGATTAGATCTCCGATCCCAGCCACTATCACACAGGTTTCTTCCAGCGCTTAGCCACGATCTGATATCTTTCTGTTGGCGTGTATTGACTAGGCCCTCTGCCAGGAGACAAAGTCTGTGCGAGGAAATCCCTCCCTGCTTTGCTTACCTGTGTATCCCCTAGTCCGGGGATGAAGCCCAGCGTCAGGTCAGCATGGGTCCCTGTTGATGAGGTGAATGAATATACAAGAAGGAAGCGGCCATGAGAAGTGAGAGAGGCAGGCTTTTCTGTCCGAGGACAGCAAGCGGAAATGATGAGCAGGGTGTGTTCTAGGAAGAAAAGCACCTGCTTGGGACTGGAGGGTTTCCAGGTGACACAAGCAGTGTGAGAGGGGTCCAGGCCTCTTAAAACATGGGAAGGATAGGAGTTCCCTGGTGGCTCAGTAGGCTAAGGATCTGGCATTGTTACTGCTGTGGCTCAGGTCCCTGCTGAGATACCGGTTTGATCCCTGGCCTGGAAATTTTCGCATGCGGTGGGTGTTCCCCCCCCCATTTTTTTTATTTTTTTAATGGGTAGGATATTTTCAGGCATGACAGCGTCTCATGGGGAGAAGCGGTGGATTGTGGTAAAATACAAACCTACAATTTACTACTTTAACCATTTTTAAGTACAATTCAGTGGCATTAAGTAAAATCAGGTTGCTGCACAGCCACCACCTCCATCCATCTCCAGAACTTTTTCATCTTCCCAAACTAAGACTGTCCCCATGAAAACACCCATCCCCCATCCCAGCCCCAGACAATCACCTTTCTAGTCTCTGTCCCTGGGAAGCTGCCTGTTCTAGGGACCTCGTGTAACTGGAATTATACTCAGTGTCACCCTGTGTCTGGATTAGTTTTCCATCACATATTTCATTGCAATTAAAATACACCACAAAATTTACTCCACAGCTTTTTGAAGTTGACTGTTATAACACTGTGTGTAAGTACTCCATTTTGTTGACCCATTCACCAGCACGGGTCCATGGAAGCGGGTTTTTAGTTTGTTTTTTTGAAAGCTCTCTTTAGAGACAGGTGTACACACGCGGTGGGCCTGGGGTGGCAGCTCGGCCAAAGACACAGCCAGGCAAGGTCAGGATTTCACCTGCACAACCACCCACCCGCGCCCCACCGTACAGGCGGAGACCCGGCTCAGAGCTGCCAGGCGGCCTCCCCAGCTCACACGGCCGGGAAGGGCGGGGCCGAGGGCAAGGCCGCCGCCAGCCCCTTCCCGGCCGAACGACCCCGCCCGCGCGGCGCAACGGCCCGCCCCCACCACCCGCCAGTGCGCAAGCGCGGGGGGACGGAGGGCGCCTGCGCATAAGACGCAAGGCGCGGAAGGCTCCGCTCCCCGGGTGTAAATCCGCGATCCGGGGTTTTGGCCCCGCCGAGAGTTATGTTTATAAACACACCGCCCGGCTACCGACCAAGGGTTACCCTAAAGGTGGTGGGGCTAGAGGTCAGAGGTCAACGGGGGCATCGGCGGGGACACCAGTCTCTTCGCCTTCGCGGGCTGCTGGCTGCGTGGCGTGGTGGGTCCGACTGCCCTACCACGGTCCGGGGCTGCCGGGGGCGCCACGTGGTGCGCACGTGGTCCGGGCCCCGCGCTGCGGCCTCCCCTCCCCCACAGTGCCGGCGCGCCTCAGCGCCCCCCAGCGGCGGCCGGGGGCTCGGCGCTGCAGTGGCGCCTGCGCACAACGCGTCACGACGCGCCTTCCGGTCCGCGCCGGAGTCGGGGCGTGGGTCGGCTGCGTCCTCGTGACGGCTGCTCGTCGGCCCGCCCCGGGGTCCCCGCAGGGTGGGGCGGCCCGCTGGGGGCGCGCGTGCGGGGACGGCGGAGGCTCAGGGACCCCGCCCCGCCCCCGTGGGTCCGGAAGCCGGACGTGCAGTGCGAGCTGGGCTGCGTTGCAGGTGAAGTGCAGCTGCAGGCCAGCTGCCCCCTCCCGGCCTGAGATTGGGGTCCCCCGAAGGGGCGGCGCGGTCTCCTGCGGGCGCGCTGTCAAGTGCTCAGTGCATATTTAGAAAATCCATGAACGGAAGATGAATTAATGAGTTATTGGAGTGTTCAGGAAGTGTGTTGTTTCCGGTTTTTTATTATATCGCCTACTCTATGGGTATTCTTTTTTGGGATCCCACATGAAAAACACCATGGGCCCCATGCTAATCACTCAGTGTGTGGAAGCTATTATTGTTGCTTTTTTTTTCTTTTTTTTGTCCTTTGAATTTATACCGTTAAGTCTCAACAGGTTTGAGGGGCCGTACAGACTTGAAAAAGCAAACAAACCTTCACCTTTTTCTGCCTTTTTATCCTGAAGGCTCACAGTTGCATTACTACTTGTGGTTGCTCTGAACAGTTGATGTTTCTTAGACATTCTCTCACCAGTACTTTTAAAACACCTGGTATGTGCCAGGTACTGCCCCAGACACTCAGGAAAATGGGTCACGCCCAGGTAAGAGGAAATCTACGAGTGGTTACTTTATAAAGGAAATCAGGAAGTGGTTGCCTTAAGGTCACATACACGTTTAACAACTGGCAGGGGGAAGAGAACACATACAGCCATATTAAGTATAATTTCTACTACGATAAAACTAGTGCAGCACACTGCCTACCCAAAAAAAATGGTGAAATACACAATACTCTTTCTTACGTAAATTGCGTGGAGCCAATTGATGTCCTCAGATACTAAGAATGTTCTTGCATATTTTTGCTGAACCCTTGTGTCCAGAGCCAGCCTACGGTTAAATTTCAGTCACGAGGGGCTCCCGGCCGTGGCACAAGGGGATTAGCAGCAACTTGGGAGCACTGAGATGTGGGTTCAGTCCTGGGCTGTGTGCAAAAAAAAAAGAAATTCGATCATGATCTATCAAATTGAGTTGCCTTCCAAGCTACTATTTTTCCGTTAACTTATTATCATTGTGTACTACGTGATATTAGCATTGGTTGATATTACGTTAGTGAGACAAATGAACCAAAAAGATTTTAGATCTTTATTCATCCGTGATGTGAGCCACTTCTTTGCCATGTTGGGTCATTTTCCAGTACCGGGCGCTTATTTTGTGCCAGTCACAATATGCTGGCTCAAGACTGGACACAATTTTTTTTTTTTTTTGTCTTTTTGCCTTTATCTAGAGCTGCACCTGCGGCATATGGAGGTTCCCAGGCTAGGGGTCTAAAAGGAGCTGTAGCTGCCGGCCTTCGCCACAGCCATAGCCACGCGGGATCCGAGCCGCGTCTGCAACCTACACCACAGCTCACGGCAACGCAGGATCCTTAACCCACTGAGCAAGGCCAGGGATCGAACCCTCAACTTCATGGTTCTTAGTCGGATTCGTTAACCACTGAGCCACGAAGGGAACTACAAGACTGGACACAATTTTAAGTTCAGCTGCATCGTTAATTTTCTCCTTTGGTCTAGACTAGAGCTCGGCGAATATTTTCTACAAAGGGCCAGGTACACATTGGCCAAACACAAATGGTCACTGGCACATACTCTTTATTTTTTATAAAACTTTAGAACTGTAAAAGCCATTCATAACTTGAGCGAGGGCCAGCTTTAGCCTTTCAGCTCTTAGCTGTAGCATTTTCAGCTCCCACAGCATAACTGTCTCTCTCTCTGGTGGCCAATTTCAAGCCACCAAGGTGGAGCATCTGAACGAACACGAAATGCCTTGAATGCGGAGTTGAGAAAAGCGTTCCCACTTGAGGGGTACGCCGAATGTAAGTAGCCTCAAGAGCATCCGTTGTAGGAAAATAATTAGGAAGCAGTGAGTTTTAAGACCTTGTTTTCAATAGAATTGATTTCACGGACGGTTTGTATGATTTAATTTTTGACAACATCTGTGTTTAACTGTCTGGGATCCCTGAATAGTTAACAGCTCTCGTGAGCTGACCCCTGCTCCCCACTGGTCTTACCTCTGAGTGCACGTGGAGGTGGGCGAGCCAGGCTCCTGGGAGAGGAGACCCACCAGAGGTGACCCCCAGTGAGTCAATACCCTGTACCATTGTGTCCACCAGGTGAGAGCGGGCGGGGCCTGTGATGCACTTCTAACCAGTAGAACCCTGCGAAAGGACTGTAGTGTCATACTTCCTTTGGGGTCACGTCACCCGTAAAGGGATGGCTGTCACGCCCATCACTCTTAGGACCCCCGTGACTGCGGGAGATAGAGGCTTTCCCGCTGGCCTCTTCCGCTGCAGGAACAAAAGGCCATGTCTTGAAAGGGTCCGGAGAGAGGCGCTTGGCAGGGGCCCGGGGCAGGCCTCGTCGACCTAGGGCAGCCGGCAGCCGGAGGAAGGCAGGCCGACTCCTCGATGGTGGCCGCGTGGGCCCGGAGGAGGACGGCTGAGCTGTGCCCAGGCTCCTGCCCCAAGACGCCAAGATAGGAAACGTGTGTTGTTTAAGTGGCTAGATTTCCTGTCCTTTGTTTTGCAGCATTAGGTGTGTGCGTCTTTCTGTGTGTGTCACATCGCTGGAGTTGTAAGGTTGGAGGGGAAGGAAAAGACAATAAAAACGGCAGGAAACAACTGCCCTGGAGTGCTCTCCGGGGGTCGGACTCTGAGGCAAACTGGCAGTGGGTTTTGGTGGGTTCGTCTGCCCCTGATGGTCCGTGCTGTCTACACTGCGAAGTGGCTGTGAGGTAGAGAGCTGGATCCAGTGCCTGAGTGCCTTCCTTGGCCCCAGCGCTTCCTGCCTACCTGTGTTCAGAGCCCTTTCTTTCCTCGTCTTTAAAAAGGAAGTGACAGTGATGCCTGCCCCTGGGGACAGCAGCAGGGTCTGGTGACCGCGTTGTCCGGTGGCCAGTGTTCCTCATAGCCCTCACCCCTCACGGAGCCGTCAAGGGGCAGCGGGGACCGGCCCCAGCTCTGGGGTGGGCCCGGGGGGTCTGCACTCTGCAGGGCGACCCACCGACAATGATTCTAAGTCAATCACCGCCTGTCATTCCCGAGCCGGGCCGTTCAGGGTGGGGGAGCATGTGGGGAGTTTCCAGGGAAGGTTCCAGGGTCTGTCTAAGAGCGGCTGTCCTGTCCGGGCGCCGCGGCAGACAGGGAGCCGAGGGCGGCCTGGGCTTCAGGCTCTCACCAGACCTCTGATCGCCTGGCACCTTGACCTTGGGCCTCCTGGCCTCCAAGCTGCAAGCAAGAGACCGCTGTTGGTGAGGCTGCCTGGCCCGCAGTGTCTTTGTTACAGCAGCCGAGCTGACTGGGACGCCCCCCCCGCCGCATCCACCACTGCTCTGTCACCTCCAAAAACGTGCCGTGGAGCACCTCTCTGCCGCGGTGAGGTCGCTGTCGTCCGCATCTTTATTTCCTCCCCGTGTTGCACCTGCGAACGAGTCCCAGGCTTGGCCCAGCCTCACCCGGTGCTGCCAGGCACCCAGCTTGAATTTGCAAGGATGCTCTCGGCAGCTGAATGAATGAAGCGACAAGGCCAGGGGCCTGGGGACAGGCAGGCTCCCCAGAGCAACCCTCTCATCCCCCCCGTTCAACCCTGGGGACAGATGCAGCCGCAGAAAGCATCCAGCCAGCAATGGTTTCCAGGCCTGGGCGGGCTGGGTTGCTTTCCTTCCTGTGAACTCCCCCGCTGGGCCCATCCCCTTCCGCCGGCTTCCCAAGCCAGCCTGGCCTTTGTGTGGTTGCGGGAACCCGAGGCTGGGCCGCTGTGGAGCCTGCACGTCTCCGGCCCTGCCTCCCATCTGCAGGATTTCATCAGAGAGACCAGGGCTCTGAGCCCCAGCCGGCACCCCCTGTGCCAGCCTGACGCATAGCCCGCACCCCCAGCCTGCAGCCCAGCTCGGCTTTATGGCCATTTTGTGCGAACAAAGGCCCCTCGGCCCCTGGAGCTCTTTCTCTATTAATCACTCCCTCTGCTGCTTCTGAGGCCAAAAAGGAGCCGAACAAAACCTTTTCTAAGCAGGAGGAGCTTCCAGAGGCCTGAGCAGGGAGAGCCTGGAGCACCCCCACCCCCTTGCCAGCCAGTGCGACACTAACAAGGCCTGGCCTCCCCGACTCAAGCACGCAGAGCCCCGGCGGCGTGGGGGCCTCAGCAGCTCTGCCTCTGTCCCCCACTCCCCGGGTGTGGTGGGGGCGGGGCGGCCAGCCAGGGGCCTCATTAAATGGTATTGTTAAGTAGACGGTAACTAAGAGGATGGGCCAGAGGAAACAAAAACCCCGACTCATTTCTTTCTCAGACAACTCCTTTGTCTGTGTTTTTCTGTTTTTTTGGGTTTTTTTTTTTTTGCTTTTTAGGGCCACACCTGCGGCATATGGAGGCTCTCAGGCTAGGGGTCCAATCAGAGCTGTAGCTGCACGCCACAGCCCCAGTCCCAGCCACAGCCACACAGGATCCAAGCCACATCTATGACCTACACCACAGCTCCTTAACCCATTGAATGAGGCCAGGGATCGAACCCGCAACCTCACGGTTCCTAGTCGGATTCATTTCCACTTCACCACGGCAGGAACTCCTCGTCTGTGTTTTTCTGATGCTACTCTTCTGCATCAGACGATAACTGATACTGTGTCGTCCGTTCAGTTCTAAAGGGGGAGCTTGGCTTCTCTTTCGAAGCAGAAGGCACAGTCTGGAACCCTGGGCCGTCTTTTCCCCAGCAAGTCCTCATCCTGGGAACGGGCCTCTTATCTCTGGGCCGGGTCTGGATTGTCCTGCTGGGGAGAAACGGCCCTTTCACGCAGACGCTGCGTCCCCTTATCAGGCAGGAGGAGCGGCCGTCCTAGATGTTTCTGCCTCTGAGCACAGGCCCATTCTTTTTCATTAAAATTTAAAGAAAAAAAATGGGAAAGGAAAAAAAAAAATGCTGGCCCAGAGAGCACTGGCATGTCATCCGTTTTGATTTGAGGTCAGAAGTCTGTCCAAAACCAGCGGGGAGCATTAGCTCGGAAAATCAGATGAATCAAGAGACAGCAGTTCATTGGAAAAGCATCGTCCGTGACCTCGGAAGGCGGGGCCGGGATTCAGAGTACAGACCTTGGCCTTCTGGGGCACAGACCTCGGCCCACCTGGCGTACAGTCTCCTGTGCGTTCCAGGCTCACCTCCAACTCGACCCGGGCTGTGAGCACAGAAGCCTCCCCTTAGCATCTTCGTCCTGTCCAGAGCCCACGCCAGGGACTGGGTTCTGCGAGCAGGTGTTACCTTCCTATCTTACAGGTGAGAACACCAAGGCTCACGGAGGGTGAGCGGCCGCCCTGGTCCAGCTTCGAGCACAGGCCGCTCCGGGTAGACCCAGGCTTGAAGCCTAGCTCTGTCTTGCTCGATGGTCCAGGCTCGTTCGCCTGAACTTGGCCTCCCGAATAATTGCTGACAACACCATTGCAGGGGTGGTTTCCCACGCGTCTGGCCAGGCTCCCATCACGTGATCAACGCGGAGCTTCAACCCAAGAGGGCAGCGCTCTTCTGCTCGCAAAGGAAGGAAACCTGGGAAACAAGTTAGGCGACTTGATTTGAAGTTCGTTACAGGATAGGAATCCACCCCCGTCTGTGTTTGGATGGTCTAGCCTGGCTCATGCCCTCATCACGAGGTGTGAGGTGCGGGGTGGGGTGGGGGGTGTATGCTACCATGGCGATTAAAAAGGACTTCTGGAGCTTTGCTGAACTGAGGGTTTGCTTTTTGGGTTTTTTTTTTAATTAAAAAAAAATTTACCCTCTATGGAGCTCCCGTTGTGACTCAGCGGGTTCAGAACTCGACACAGTGTCCTTGAGGATGTGGGTTTGATCCTGACGTCACTCAGTGGATTAAGGATCCGGTTTTGCCATGCGTGGTGGTGTAGGTCACTGATGCAGCTTGGATCCCACGTCGCTGTGGCTGTGGTGCAGGCCGGCAGCTGCAGCTCTGATTCAACCAGTAGCCTGGGAACCTCTGTATGCTGTGGGTGTGTCCCTAAAAAGACAAAAAAAAAAAAAAAAGACTCTAAAAGTGAATTGATGGTATGAATAGTCCCCCTCCGGGGGGGCCTTGCGAGGACCCGTGGTGCGGTGATGAGGACGCGCGCCCCTGAAGCGCACTCACTGTTGTCCTGGGACGTGCTCAGCCCTGATGGCTGTTCCAGAGAAGGTGATGCCTTAAAGATGCGTCCTGCGTTTGGCTTCCTGGGTTCCGCTCCCTCCCCGACCCGGTCGGGGAAATCTCTGCCTGTCCCTGAGATGCCGCTGGGCTCTAGAACGATGTTCTTTACCCTGTTGTGGCAGCCGCATTTGAGTTGCCTGCTTAGCGCCCCCCCCCCCCCATTTTTCCTGCCAAGAGAACGCAGACTTTGTCCTGATGTCATCTCACCATCGGCATCAAGAGAGCCGGGGCCCAGCTCCCAAGAGAGGAAGGTCCGCGACTGCACGCTGATGCTGCGTGTTTGCGGGATGGGAACCCCCTGGCCCCCCCAACCCCGATTCGTAGGGTGAGGCCTGGACCCTGCAGAGCCCACAACGGTTTACACCCTCCAGCCTGGTTTAATTACAACCAGAGTCCTACTTGACTCTCAAACGTGTCCCAGTTTCTGACGATCGGTTGCGTGGTTCTCGTGATGGTTATGTCCCTGCAAAATTCCTGTGTTGAAATCCGACCCCTGCGTGACTCGGAATGGGAGCTTCTTTGGAAATAGGGCTGTCGCAGATTCATTAGTTAAAAGGGAAGTGTATCAGAGTTCACGCTGCGGTACAGTGGGGTTGGTGGCGTCTCTGCAGCACTGAGACGCAGTTTCCCACCCAGCCCAGCACGGTGGGTTAAGGATCTGGCCTGGGAACTCCATGTGCCACGGGGTAGCCAAAAAAGGCAAAAAAATAAAAATTATTTTTTAAAAAAAGAAATCATATCAGTGCAGGCTGAGCCTCAAATCCAGTATGACCAGGTGTTCTTACACAAAGGGGAAATTGGGGAGTTCCCACTATGGCTCAGTGGAAACAAATCTGACTAGCATCCATGAGGATGCGGGTTCGATCCCTGACCTCGCTCTGGGTTAAGGATCCGCCCTTGCCGTGAGCTGTGGTGTAGGGCATAGATGCAGCTCAGATCCCGCGTTGCTGTGGCTGTGGCGTAGGCTGGCAGCTGTAGCTCCAATTTGGCCCCTAGCCTGGGAACCTCCATATGTTGCGGGTGTGGCCCTAAAAAGCAAAAAAAATGGGGTCGGGGGGTTGGAGGCAGACCTGCCCAGCAGGGGATGCCGTGGAGGACTGGAGTCACGCTGTCATGGGCCAGGGAGCCACCAGGAAGCAGGAGAGGGGCCTGGGCAGGGCTCTCCCTGAGCCAGGAGCACAGCCCTGCCGCCTCCTTGATCGCAGACTGGCCTCCAGAACTGCGAGACAATGCATTACCGAAGTCACTGTGTCCATGGTGACAGCAGCAGCAACGTCACGCAGCCCTCCCCCCGTGGGTATGTCTGAGGAAGAAGAAGTCCCCCGTGGCCGCAGGCGATCATCAGCCTTGCGGGACGGGGACGGTGTGGACAAGCAGGAGCCCGCAGTGGGGAGAGGGTGTGAAACAGCCAGGCAAGCACGTGAGCAGAAAGCAAAGTCGCAGACAACCCGTGGGCTCCACCCGACCGCGGTGAGACTGGGCGGTGGATCCTTCTGCCGTGAGCGGGAGCCACAGGGCGGCCTGAACAGCACAGAATCCATTCGCGCGCACCCATGTGTGCCAGCAGAAACCCAGGGCTCAGAGCCGGGGCCTCGTGCCTGTGAGCGCTTAGTGCTGCCAGGGCCCCGCAGAGCTGTCGGTCAGTCGTGCTGAGAAAATCAGGTATTCGTGTGAGGGGAGGGGGCAGAAACGGAACCCCTACCTCACATCGTATGCAAAAATCAATTCCAGGCAGATTAAAGATTTCCGTGTGAAAGGCAGAGCTACAGAGTTTTATGAAGACGTTATAGTCGGAGACAGTCTGCAGACTCCGGGCAGGGGCTGATCTCCTCTGTCGTTATAAGCACGCATCATCCGTTATAATAATGATCAGCTGAGATAGAGAAGTTGCTCCTCAAAGTACGGCAACAAAAGGAAAGTGGAGGTTGAAGGCCAGGCTCAGGGCGGGGGAGGTGACCGGCAACAACTATAACCGAGAAGAACCAGTTTTACAAATATTTAAAGAACTTGCCACTGATAAGGAAAAGCAGACGACCCAGGAGATAAAAATGGGCAAGAGACTGGAACAGGCATTTCACCAAAAGGGCAACCCGGAGGGCGAGAAGACGTTTGAGAAAGGCGTCTGGCTCACTGGAGAGCTGTGCAGGTGCCTGTTAAACTATGAGGGGGCTCAGAGTTCCCGTTGTGGCTCAGTGCGTTAAGAACCTGGCATAGTCTCCGTGAGAATGCAGGTTCGATCTCCTGTCTCGCGCAGTGGGTTAAGGATCCAGCATTGACATGAGCTTCGGTGTAGGTCCCAGACGTGGCTCCGAACTGTCATTGCCGTGGCTGTGGCCTAGGCCAGCAGCCATAGCTCCAATTTGACCCCTAGCCTGGGAATTTCCATATGCCACGGGTGTGGCCGTAAAAAGAAAAGGAAAAAAAGAAAAAGGAAGGTTGAGGAATTCAGATTTTGAGCCCGTCTCGTTAGCATCTCAGGAAACATCAGTTGTGTAAGGAGAAAGAGCAGAATGGATGGGGGAGGCTTCTCGCGTTTCCAGCCTTTGAACTCCAGACCGTATCCTCGAAGCATCAAGGAGCTTTGCCTGAGATCCCGGCTGTCATCAGGGGTGTGACCAGAAGCCAGGTCCTCTGACCATGGTCTCCCTTCAGACACGCTCCCTGTTTCCCTCACTCGAACAATGATTCCTTTCTGGCAGCCTAGAGAGTAGAACCGAGCCATCCTTTAGCATTGAAAATCTTCAGTGGTAGAGTTCCCGCTGTGGTGCCGCGGGTTAAGGACCCAGCGTTGTCTCTGAAGCAGCTCAGGTTGCTGCTGAGGCGCTGGTTCGATCCCCAGCCCAGGCCAGTGGGTTTAGGATCCGGTGTTGCCACAGCTGTGATATAGACTTGCAACTGCAGCTCAGATTCAGTCCTCGGCCTGGAACTTTCATATGATGCAGAGGCAGCCAAAAAAAAAAAAGGGCTTTTTAGTGATAGGGAATTTCCTGGTGGTTCAGCGGGTTAAGGATCCAGTGTTGTCACTGCTGTGGCATGGGTTTGATCCCTGGCCCAGAAACTTCTGCATGCTGCAGGCCAGGCCAAAATAAAATAAAATTAAGTCTTCAGTGGCTGCTTAAATTCTGGGGCTGAGGGCTTGGGCGGTTAACCTACCGCATGTGGGCCACGCAGTTTTACGTAGGTTCTGTTTTCCTTTCTGTGTTTAAAGTAAATATGGCTCTTTCTGAATGGGAATTCGGGTTTTCAATTCTTAGGTTTTTGTTTTTTTGCTTTTTAGGGCTGCACCTGCAGCATATGGAGGTTCCCAGGCTAGGGGTCGAATCGGAGCTGTAACCACCAGCCTACGCCACAGCCACACAACGCGGGATCCAAGCTGCATCTGTGACCTACACACAGCTCACAGCAGCAGTGGATCCCTAACCCACTGAGCAAGGCCAGGGATCAAACCTGCATCCTCATGGATGCCAGTCAGGTTCATTAACTGCTGAGCCATGACAGGAACTCCAGTTCTTAGTTTTGAGAGGGGTTCAGGAATCTTGGGTCTGGCATTTAATTTTTTTTTTTTCTTTTTACAGCTGCACCTGTGGCATATGGAAGTTCCCAGACTAGGGATCAAATTGGAGCTGCAGGTGCCGGCCTACACCACAGCCATGGAAACGCTGGATCCAAGTCGCATCTGTGACCTGCTCCAACGTTCACAGCAACACTGGTTCCTTAACCCACTGATCAGGGCCAGGGCCAGGGATTGAACCTACATCCTCATGGATGCTGTCTCAGGTTCTTAACCCATTGAGCCACAAAGGGAACCCCTCTTTTTTTTTTTCCATTATAGCTGGTTTATAGATTTTTGTCAATTTTCCAAATGCACAGCATGGTGACCCAGTTATACATACATATATGGATTTGTCACAAGTGATTAGACATAGTTCCCAGTGCTATACAGCAGGATCTCCTTGCTTTTCCATCCCAAAGGCAATAGTCTACAACTGTTAACCCCAGACTCCCAGACCATCCCACTACCTCCCCCTCCCCCTTGGCCAACACAGCTCTGTTCTCCAAGTCCGTGATTTTCTTTTCTGTAGAAAGTTTCATTTGTGCAGTATGTTAGATTCCAGACATAAGTGATATCATATGGTATTTGTCTTTCTCCTTCTGACTTACTTCACTCAGTATGAAGGTCTCTGATTCCACCCATGTTGCTGCAAATGGCATTATTTTATTTTTTATGGCTGAATAGTATTCCATCGTGTATATGTACCACATCTTCCTAATCCAATCATCTGTCGATGGACATTTGGGTTGTTTCCATGTCTTGGCTATTGTGAATAGTGCTGCAGTGAACATGCGTGTGCAAGTGTCTTTTTCAAGGAAATTTTTGTCTGGATATGTGCCCAAGAGTGGGATTGCTGGGTCATATGGTAGTTCCATGTATAGTTTTTTAAGGTACCCCCATACTGTTTTCCGTAGTGGTTATACCAGCTTACATTCCTACTACCAGTGCAAGAGGGTTCCCTTTTCTCCACACCCCCTCCAGCACTTGTTCTTTGTGGACTTGTTAATGATGGCCATTCTGACTGCTGTGAGGTGGTATCTATTTTGCATTTCTCTAATCATCGGTGATGTTGAGCATTTTTTCATGTGATTGTTGGCCATCTGCATATCTTCTTTGGAGAAATGTCTATTCAGGTCCTTTGCCCATTTTTCAACTGGGTTATTGGCTTTTTTGCTGTTGAGTTGTATAAGTTGTTTGTGTATTTAGAGATTAAGCCTTTGTCAGTTGCATCATTTGACACTATTTTCTCCCATTCTGTAAGTTGTCTTTTTGTTTTCTTTTGGGTTTCCTTTGCTGTGCAAAGCTTGTCAGCTTGATTAGGTCCCATCCTCTTTTTTTTTTTAACCTTGTATTTATTTGGTGCTTATCTCAGACATGAATTATCATTGTATCATAGGTTTATCCTAAATATCCTTCAGTACCTGCATTTACTACTCTCGCCTCATGGGAAAACACTTGCTAGGGAGGATTTCAAACCTGGTCAAGGAGTTCCCATTGTGGCACAGTGGAAATGAATCCGACTAGGAACCATGAGGTTGCGGGTGCGATCCCTGGCATCACTCAGTGGGTTAAGGATTTGGCATTGCCGTGAGCTGTGGTGTAGGTCACAGATGTGGCTCTGATCCCACGTTGCTGAGGCTGTGGCACAGGCCTGCGGCTACAGCTCCAATTTGACCCCTAGACTGGGAACCTTCATGTGCCGAGGCTGTGGCCCTAAAAAAAAAAAAAAAAGAAGAAGAAGACCTGGTCAATAAGTGATTCACTTTTTTTGGCCACACCCTTGGCCTGTGGAAGTTCCCAGACCAGGAATTGAACCTGCGCCACAGCAGTGACCAGAGCCACAGCAGTGAAAATGCCAGATCCTTAACCTGCTGAGCCACCAGGGAGCTCCTCCTTCACTTTAATTTTAGCAGCTCACTGCTTACTCTTTATGGCAATGATAAGCAGAAGGAGGCAAAACCACACCTTCAGGACTTAATCCTTTGATTAACTTCAACTTTGCAAGACCCTCTTAGCCAACTTGTTCTTTCCCTTGGTGCATAAATAGGTAAAACCGGCCAGGGACAGTCTGATGCTTAGGCCTTGGGCAGCTGGGGGAGGCAGGCTCTGCACATTTCCCGCGTGGCCTCCACCCATGTCACCCCTGGAGCCGCGCCTCCGCAAGGGACATGCCGAACAGAAGGCCAAGTCTCGTCTGCTCTTCGTCACCGCAGCGCTCTGTGCTGAGTACAGCTCACGTGGTCTACACGGCCGGGAGCGGGGCGGAAAGCTAGGGCTGCTCAAACTCCCTCTCCTTCTCGAAGATGTGAATGTCCCCATGGAGGCAGGAAGCCACACTTGCTTTTTCCTTTTCGCCCACTTGGAAGCCAGGTCTAGGCTCTTTGATATCATCCACTGGAGCCCAGTGTCGTTGTCTCTCATTGTCATGACCCCATCTTCTTCCCTCTTCAGAGCTCCGAAGATTTCTGCTTGGACTCCTACCCTCGGGCCGATTTGTTGCAGTTTTGATTGGAAGGTTAGGCTGAACCCTGTGAAATGAAACCATCCAGCACGCTGACCCGTTTCTGAATGGCGGGTACGGTCAAGCCACGACTGGGTGGCTTATGCTGAGAGCTCGCTTGTCTGCCAGGCACAGAGCACGCGCTGGACCCACGTGGCCCCCACGTGGTCTGGAGGGTCACGGGAAGAGGGCAGACTGAGGCAGGCGGAGACCAAGTGCCTTGTCCAGGATCCTGCTGGCACTAAGTGTTGGGGCCACATGTGGCCCCTAAGGGGCTCTGACATCGGGCCCCGTTCACGCCCCTGTCATGCCCACGTCCCATCAGCTCTGTAAACCGAAGGACGGAGGCGTATCAGCTGCGTGGGTTACAACGCGATTTATAGAAAGTACAAAGGGAAAGCTTTTTGCTTCTGTGTTTTAGTAACTTCCCCTCCAATTAATCACTTCCATGCCTTCGCAAAGAGCAAGGATAGCGAGAGATGGAGGGGGTTTGGCGTCAGACCGGCCTGAGAGCGAAGCCTCAGCCGGGCCACTGCCACCAGCGAGGTGCCCTCAGTCGGGTCACCTCAGCTCTCTAGACCGTGGTTCCACTTATCAATCCCGGCAAACAGGGCCGCTGAGCACGCCTTTCAAGAGGCTGCTTGGAGAATTAAATAATACATCCAGTGCACCCACCACGGTGCCTGGCACACAGTTGGCGCTCAATACATGTCAGCTGAAGTAAGTGGCGACCCAGAAGGGAGAGCTGGGGGTTGGGGCAGGGCAGAGCTGATGAATGTTTCACTCGTGGCTTCTGTGAGCCTTCTCGGCTGTAGTGCCGGGACCCCATGCTCTCTGACCTCCCCACGCGGGTCGGGAAGAGCCTGGACTCGGGGGAGTGAGAACCCTGGGTCGTGGGCCCAGCTCTGCAAGCCCAGGGCACCTCCCCCGTCACGTTTGGTCCCTCGGCCCCCGGGCTGCGAAGTGGAAATCGCAGCCTCCCTCAGCGTTGGCATCTGCAGTCAGTAACATAGTCAAAAGCAACAAGTTGGGAAAGGATGGACGAGTCTTGAAGAAATGCCCCTAAGACTGTGGGCGGCAGATTTCCTGCATGTACGTTTGCATTGGTGTCTTCTCTGCGTTTATTTTCCAAGGCAGCGGGGCTTTGTGTTCTCCTGTTTTAGGGCAGCTTGGGTTGCAGAAGTGAAGCCTGGGACCTCACTGAGTTTTCAGTGAGGGTTACACTAGGGCCTCAGAGAGGGAGAGGGAGAGAGAAGACCCCAGAAGGCGGGGCTGCCAGCCCAGAGGAGGGGTCGCAAACCCAGAGCCAGGAAGGCGCCAGGCTGCGGGGGCTGGGAGCGCCGGGCCCCGAGCCCTGCTCCGTGGAAGAGCCCCAGGAAGGGGGAAGGGAACCAGGCCTCCCAGCCTCTCCAGATTCCTGGGCCCGGGTTTGGCCAAAAAGCTGCTGGATCCTCAACCTCGTTGACTTTGGACAATGCTCAGTGTGGGCTAAAGGCCTGGCCCCCTGCAGGGCAGCTAGACTGGCTAAAAGAGCCCTTGCCCAGGCCTAGGACTGCGGGAGACGCCAGGGCTGTGACCCTGAGTCTTGTTTCACCTCTGTCTCAAAGAATTATTTTAAGTTTTGAAGAAACACAGGGACGCCCCCTCCAAGCCACATCATGGCTGTGCATTCACGCCCGTGCGTTCACTCGGCGAACAGTTAGTGCACCTGCCGGGCGCCGAGCTCTGTTCCGGGTGTCCAGGACGCACAGCAGAGGAAAAACAGTGCCCCCCCGCCGCCAGGGCTTGCATTCGAATTTATTCTTTGCACATCCTACATTTATAAATTGTTCCAAGGAGTTCCCATTGTGGTACAGTGGAGACAAATCTGACTAGGTACCATGAAGTTGTGGGTTCAATCCCTGGCCTCGCTCAGTGGATTAAGGATCCGGCGTTGGCCGTGGCTCTGGTGTAGGCCGGCAGCTATAGCTCTGATTGGACTCCTAGCCTGGAAACCTCCATATGTCGCAGGTGTGGCCCTGAAAAGCAAAAAAAAAAAAAAAAAAAGAAGAAGAAGAAAAAAATTACTTGAAAAACATAGAATACCGATAGTATTAAGTCCTGCTGGGAAGCCTGGACTTTGAATAAACAGGGAGGCTTCAAGTAAGCAGAGAACCCCGTGTTCTCGTTTGATGGAGTGACATTTCGCTCGTGTCTGGCGCCCGTGGTCCCTGCGAACCCTCCAAGCCGTGACGTGGGCGGGGGTGGGGGGGGAGAGCAACGTGTCAGGGTGAGCCTGACCTGCGGCTCACACTTCGAAGAACAGGATGAGAGGACGTGAGTTCATCTAAGCCAGGCCTGCAACTAGCAAGGTCATGGCCAAACCTCGCCTTACTGGGGAGGCCTCTTCTCAGGCCCGGGAGACAAGCTGAGTGAACGTGGCATGGGCCGCGGGGGCAGAGGCAGGGGAGTCACCCTCGTCAGGAAGGAGCCATTCAGCTGCTGGTCCCTGTTCTGGTGCTCCCAGACACACGCCCTTTGTCACCCAAGGGCAAAAGGATGGACATAAAGGAAGGCGCTTATGATCTGCGTTAAAAGGCTGCTTCTCAACTGATTTCCAGAACAGAAACAGACTTTTTATCTTTTTTAGTTCCCAGGCCAGGGGTCAAATCAGAGCTGTAGGCTACACCACAGCTTACAGCAACGCCAGATCCTTAACCCACTGAGCGAGGCCAGGGATCGAACCTGCATCCTCATGGATCCTAGTCGGGTTCGCTAACTGCTGAGCCACGACAGGAAGTCCCAGTTAAATACACATTCAGTGTGTAACCCAGCATTTCCACCCCTAGGAATCTACTCGAGAGAAATGAAAACACATGTCCACAAGTAGCGCCTGAATGCTTACAGCAGAAGTATTCAGAAAACATAGACTGGAAACAACCCACAAGTCTGTCGACTGATGGACTGATTTTTTTTTCCACTGTGGTATTTTCATACCATAAAGGGGTGAATTGCTGATCTGTGCAATGGCTTGGCCGGACCCCCCAAACCTTGTCTGTTGTGTGAGGAGCCAGACACAAAAGACCACATCATGTGTGATTCTGTGTATAGGAATTTGGTAGACAAGGAAAACTGTAGGGAAGAAACCAGACCAGTGTTTGTCTGAGGCTGAGAGCCAGAGTGAAGACTGACTGCATGTGGGCCCGAGGGAACTTTCTGGGTGATGGAAATATATTCAGGAACTGGACTGGGGTGATTATTGAACAACTGTACAATCCTAGGAAAATTCATCAAACCGTTTGCTACAGTGGATGAATTTTGTGGTATGTAAATTATACCCCAATTGAGGTAAATTGTCCCTCAGTAAGACTGTTAAAAAATGAAACTCGAAAAAAGAAAAAACAAAGATGTAGACACTGGCCAGAAATTGTGTAATATTAAAGCATGATTAGGATTATTTTATGGGTGATAATATTACAGGTGATATTTTTAAAACCAACTCTTATCATTGAGAGATGCACCCTGAATTATAGGAAATGATATAATGCCTGCGATTTGCTTCAAAATACGAGGTGATTTGGGAGGCTCATAGATGAAACAGTGGCCGAGCACACATGGATCCCTGTTGAAGCTGGATGCTGGTACGTTGGAGGTTTGTTTTGGTGTCCTGTCTTCTTTTATATGTTTTCAAAGTTCCCATATAAAAAGTTTTAGAGGATAAACGTAAGAGGCTTTTTTTAAATGCTGCGTTGGCTGAGTTCTCTGCGGGGCCCTGACAGAATCCAGTTGGAATGAGTTGGACATCTTTTGTTTGCTCAGCAAACCCGCCCCCGCCGCTCACAGTAACCTGACTGTGCTTCGCGGACCGCCAGTCCTGCAGGGGGCGCTGCAAGCCGCCTTCCCCGTCCTCCCTCTTGGCACCTGCCCACCCTCGGGCCAGGCCTGGGCGCAGAACCTCGTTAGACCCTCCGGCCGCTCTCTGCTGGCGGTTCCGGCCTCCCACGGAATGATGCAAGAAGGAGGAGAGCTTGGAGCTGGTTAATGCCGGTGGGACGCACCCCGGAGCCCAGCCTTGGGGCTTTTGCTGCTAAATCCCTAGGGCAGCTCTGCCTCCAGCCCTTTCTGAATCCTGGATCTCGGCTTTCTCCGGTTCTGTGGACGACCCAGCCCCGTGGCAGTACATTTCCTTTTTGTTTAAGTTGGCCAGGGTCGGTTTCCGCCGCCGAAAACCCAAGCACCCAGCGGGAGAGACAGCTCAGCTCGCGGAACATTCCGCGTGCTCGTTTACGTCTCGGTCTCCCCGTCGGTGGTCCAGACATAAGCACGGAGCCCTTGGACATGAAAACTTCCTCAAGGTGATCGGATAACCAGAGAGGGAGGAGTACGCTGATAGAAGGACACCAGATTGAAAGCAGCGAGCCCACGTTCTGCTCAAACGAGACTTCAGAGCATTGTCATCATCGAGACAGCGGCATCTGTTGGGACCAAGAAAGTCAACGCTGGTCTATAACAGCCCTGTCCCGCAGACAGAGAATATGAGCCACAAATGTGAGACAGAGGTAATTTAAGTTTCCTAGTAACTGTGTTAACACGGTAAAAGGAGGAGTTCCTCCGTGGCTCAGCCACCTGGTCTCTGTGAGGATGCGGGTTGGATCCCCCGCCTTTCTCAGTGAGTTAAGGATCCCGCGCAAGCTGCCACGTAGGTGGCCGATGTAGCTTCAGTCCAGTGTGGCTGTGGTGTAGGCCGGCACCTCCAGCTCCAGTTCAACCCCTAATCCAGGAACTTCCGTACGTCACAGGTGCAACCATAAAAAAAAAAAGGTAAAAAGAAATAGGTCAAATTAACTTCAGTAGTATATTTTATTTAACCCAATATATCCAAAATACTGTCAGTTCGAGGAGTTCCCTGGTGGCTCAGCAGGTTAAGGACCCGGCATTGTCACTGCTGTGGCTCTGGTTACTGCTGTGACACGGGTTCCATCCCTGGCTCGGGAACATCCACATGCCTCAGGCACAACAAAAGACAAAAGCAAAGAAACATGATATTATCCTTTCAAACTCTAACCAATATAAATATATAAAATACTGTTAGTAACATTGTTTTTTTTTTTCACTAGATTTTTGCAATTGGTGTATTGTGTGTCTTACATGGACTCTCACATCTCCCTGTGGCTGAGTCATGTTTCCATTGCTCAAGAGCTGGACCTTATAAAGGGGGTGGAAAGGATCCCTTGGGGTTTCTGCGTGTGTTCGGGACAGTGACACCTTAGAATAGCCTTCCTTCTCCCTGGCTGCGGCCTCAGCTGTAACAAAGGCTCCCACCGAGGGCACAAGCCAGGGTGGTCCTCAGTCTGAGCTGGGTTCTGTCCACGGTGGGGACCGTCCGCTGTGTGGGTACAACTGCGTACACGGAGGGCCTGACTCCAAGCAGCTGACTTCAAAGCCTGGCGTGCCCCCATTTTCCTGGTGTGCCACTTGCGGGCCCGTCGAACATCCCTCCAGAGGGTCTGGCACCTGAGCTCTTAGAGACCCGAGCCTTTCACGGTGGGGATGGCAGCCCAGAAACCTTCGCAGAGAAGCAGCAACAACCGCAGAACTCCCGCTGGGAACGACTCGCGCTCCCAGTCCTGCACGCGGGCGCCGAGCTGGCATCGCTCCCAAGCGCGCGAGGAAAGGGCTGCGCAAGAAGGATCAGAAGTCTTCTTGGATCCGCCGCCCCAAAACCCCGGGAAGCGAGGTCCCAGGGCAAACCTCTGCCCCAAATTGGAGGGACAGGCGGGCCCGTGAAGCCACAGCTCGCCACTGCGGGAGCAGGAGGACGGGAGGCGCAGGGGCCCCAGGCCGGCGGGAAAGGAGCACTCCCGGGGCTTCGCCACCAGAAGCCCGCCAGGATTTCACAGTGAAGTCCGGGAAACCCCCACCCCCAGCTCCCAGGGTCCTGCTTTCCTTATTTCTGCGTGCTTACAAAACATGCTGCATTTCTTGGGGCAACAGAAACGAGTCTCTCAAGAGTCCCACAGTCCCACTGAGCCCCCAGCAACCCTGAGCCCATCTGACAGCAGAGCAAACAGGCCCGGAGGCCAAAGAGCTTGTCCCGGGTCACAGAGCGGTGAACAGTGCGGCTGGCTCCCCTTCCGCAGCACTTTCATGCCGCTTGGTCTTAATGTGAATCCTCCTGGCTCAGGGGGTCAACTTCAGAAGACGCAGCCTTGGAGTTCCCGTCGTGGCGCAACGGAAACGAATCCGACTAGGAACTGTGAGGCTGAGGGTTCGATCCCTGGCCTCATCCAGTAGGTTAAGGATCTGGCGTTGCCATGAGCTGTGGTGTAGGTCGCAGATGCGGCTTGGGTCCTGCATTGCTGTGGCTGTGGCGTAGGTCGGCTACAGCTCCGATTCGACCGCTAGCCTGGGAACCTCCATATGCTGCAGGTGTGGCCCTAAAAAGTGGAAAAAAAAACAAAAAAAGCAATCTTGGCACCGTCTTGACGTGACCTCATCAGAGATGCCGAGTCAGCACCACCCAGCTTGGTCACCCCCAAATTCCTGAGCCACGGAAACGGTGAGAGGCGTTGGAATCCTTACACAGCAGTCGCTGAGTAACACACAGAACTTTTTGTCCTGAGGGCCAACACCCCTGTGGTCTCTCAAGAGTGGTTTTTCACCCAGGCTTTGTTTGAACAAGTTGCCTGTGGTGTCGGAGTTGGACATACCTTCTCCTGAACTGGGGTTTAAGTGACGTGCATGGGAGTTCCCTTGTGGTTCAGCAGGTTAAGAACCCAACATATCCAAGAGGATGTGGGTTCAGTCCCTGGCCTTGCTCAGCGGGTTAATCATACAGCGTTGCTGCGGGCTGCGGTGTAGGTCGCAGATGTGGCTCGGATTCGACCCCTGGCTTGGGAGCTTCCATATGCCATTGGTGCAGCTATAAAAAGAAAAAAAAAAGAAACATGGATGGGTTGGTTCCGTGACAGGTGACATGACAGTGGCTCGGGGAGGCTGAGGGCCTCCTCTCTCGGGTCTGGGGGCTCAGATGGAGTATTTCTTGGAGGATGATTCTGTGTGTCTGTATCTGTCTCTTTGGCGCGTCCTTGTCAGTGGTGGTCAGAGGCCCATCCTCGTGTGCTGCGACACCCCGGGGACCCAGCGAACAGACAGGAAGCGGTGCGGGGGCGCAGGGAGGGTCCGGGGAGGCTGCTGAGGGAGCGGGAGGTGACCGTCAGCGGGCAGGCAGAGGAAGGGGAAGATGAAAAGCCAGGGGCAGCCTGGCTTCCCCAGTCCCTCACCGAATACCCTCTGAGGTCCAGGCCCTCGGAGGTGCGCGTGTGGACCAGCGGCTTGCAGATTCGGAGGCTTCTCTTCTCAGCCCCGTCCGCCCGCCCCGTCCGCCCGCCTTCGGACTCAGCCAGCGTCAGGACTGAGCGGTTTCCATCAGATCCTGGCTTGGGATGGAGCCTTTGTCCTGCTCCCTGCGCTGACCATCCAGGAGCAGGTAGCCGAGCGAGGACCCTTTCTCTCAAGGCAGGAGGGGGGCCCTGTCAGTGCTTCTTTTGTGGGTCTTGCTGTGCAGCCGCTAAGTGCCCGAGGCACACTGTGCGCTCGCCCGACTTGGAGAGGATGAAGGGACGAGGGTGCTGAGGTGGCCAGCCACACGGGTCACTAGAACTTTTTGCAGTTACAGGAATGTTCTTCATCTGCACCGATCAGTACAATAGCCATTAGCCACGTGGGTCTCCAGATCCAGCACTTGCAGTGAGGCTCGGGCCACATTTCAAAATAAAGCATTTAATGGTGTTTTACTGTAATGAGAGTGTACCTGTAGAAAACCAGATGTGACTGGTGGCTTCTGAATTGGAGAGCATGGTTCTCAGTCCTTGTTTGGGGTCTCTAATTCCCATCTCTAGAATTTTTTGTGTAATTAAGGTAGATTTACATAGTGTAAAATTCAGTCTTTTCTGTGCACAGTTCTGCTCTTTTTGACAAATACGTGGAGTTGTGTAATTGCCACCACAGTCATCACCTCCCCTCCAAGATTCCCATGTGTCATTTTGTGGTGAGCCCTCCAGGCCCTGGAACCTCTTGTGTGTGTCTGTCTCTATAGTTTTGCTTTTTCTAGACTGTCCTGTAAATGAACGCATAGAAGACCAGTTGGGGGTGCCCCGTGTTGTTTTCTGTTGTTCTGTGTCTGTGTACCTTGCTTGTTTTTCTCTTTTTTTCTTTTTAGGGCCGCACCTGCAGCCTTTGGAAGTTCCGAGGCTAGGGGTCTACTCGGAGCTGCAGCTGCCGGCCTACGCCACAGCCACAGCAACGTGGCATCCGAGCCACATCTGCGACCTTCATCACAGTTTGGGGCAGCGCTGGATCCTTAACCCACTGATCGAGGCCAGGGATCGAACCTGCAATCTCATGGATACTAGTTGGGTTCTTAACCTGCTGAGCCACAACGGGAACTCCCCCTTACTCCTTTTTTTTTTTTTTTAATCCCCCTTTGGTCTTTTTAAGGCCACAACCACAGCATACGGAGGTTCCCAGGATAGGAGTCGAATCCGAGCTCAAGCTGCCAACCTGCACCACAGCCACAGCAACATGGGATCGAAGCCATGTCTGTGACCTACACCACAGCTCACAGCAACGCCGTATCCTTAACCCACTGAGGGAGACCGGGAATTGAACCTGCCTCCTCCTGGATGCTAGTCAGATTCGTTCTCCTGAGCCTCGACAGGAAGCTCCTTTTTTATTCCTGCATCATATTCCGTCACATGGTTGTGCCTCCGTTTGTTGTGATGCTCCCCAGACGGGGTGCGTTTGGGCTGCTGGGTTGTTCGGTTTGGGGTGTTTATGTATAAAGCCACCATAGATAGTCACGTGCGTGTTTTTGTGTCCACAGTTACTGTCTCATTTGGATAAATATCTAGTAACGGGGTTGCACGTTGTATGACGAGTCAGTGGAACTGCATAAGCAACTACCCCGTCAGAGTTCCCGCTGTGGCGCCGTGAGTTAAGGAGACGGCATTGCTCACAGATATGGCTCAGATTCTTTGATCCCCGCCCAGGAACCTCCATATGCCACACGTGTGGCTGACAAAATAGAAAAGAAAGGAACTGCCCCACTGTTTTCCAGAGCGACGGTACCCTCTTGAATTCTGCGAGCCACATGGGACAATTCCAGCTGCTCCACGTCCTCATCAATTTTAATAGCTATCCCAGCATGGTTTTAATTTGCTCCCTAACAATTAATGAGGTTGAGCATCTTTTCCTGGGCTTGTCCTGCGTGTATCTTTAGTGAAGGATCTGTTCATGTGTTTTTGTTCAATGCGAACTTATGAGTCACTTCTCAGTACAGTGTGTTTTTCTTGTCCAGGTTAGCGTCAGTTCTGTTCCTTTTCATTCCTGCGAGCGGCGCCTAAGGTTTCTATCAGGATGAGAGCCTGGGTGTTGCGGGCTCCAAATTGTTGACTAGGTTCTACCTTGCAAGCTTTTCATGTTTCCCTTTTTGAGTGGATGCGTGGTGAAGCAGCAGCGGCCTGCCCTCCAGACCTGGAGAGAGAGTGCGAAGAATTCACTTTCTCTGATTCTGGTTCTTTAATGGCCTTTTATTGCCCCCTTTCTGGCTTTCTCTGTTGAAGCTGTCAGTACATTGGAAGGCTCGCTGTTTCAAGAGAAAGGAATCACAAGGTTAAATGGATTGCGAGGCCATCGTGAGTCAGCTCTGTTCGCACCTGCCAGAGTCACCATCCAGGTTCGCGCTCTTCAGGAAAAGAATTGTCTCGGTCTGTCAGTCTGTGCAGAAGCCTTCACATTTAAAAGCGTCAGGCCTGAGAGGCCTGGAAGCCTAGCTGCCCCTCTTGTTATCAAACAGACCTGTCATTAAAAGTGAGACACTCAGGAGTTCCCGTCGTGGCTCAGCGCAGACGAATCCGACTAGGAACCATGAGGTTGCAGGTTCGATCCCTGGCCTCACTCAGTGTGTTAAAGATCCGGCGTTGCTGTGAGCTGTGGTGTGGGTGGCAGACGCAGCTCGAATATAGCATTGCTGGGGCTGTGGTGTAGGCTGGAGCTGTAGCTCCAACTGGACTCATAGCCTGGGAACCTCCATATGCTGTGGGTGTGGCCCCAGAAAGACAAAAAATTATGGTAAAATACGTAACATTTACCATTTTAACTCTCTTAGGTGTAGAGTTCCATAGTGTCAGGTACATTCACGTTACTGTGCAGCCGTCACCACCATCCATCTCCGGAACTTTTTCAACTTGCAAAACTGAAGCTCTGTCCCCATGAAACACACCATTCATTCCCTGCCCCCACCCTCCCAGAAGTAACCACCCTTCTGCGTTCTGTTTCAATGAGTTTGACTCCTCTGGGGACCTCGCAAAGCAGAATCATACAGGATTTGTCTTTTTGTGATGTGGTGATTTCACTTAGCGTCAGGGTTCATCTGTACTGTAGAATGTATCAAAATTTCCTTTTTTTTTTTTTTTTGGTCTTTTTAGGGCCGTACCCACAGCATATGGAGGTTTCAGGCTAGGGGTCCATTCAGAGCTGCTGGCCTACGCCACAGCCACAGCCACAACGTGGGGATCCGAGCTACATCTGCAACCTACACCACAGCTCACGGCAATGCTGGACCCTTAACTCACTGAGCAAGGCCAGGGATTGAACCCGTGTCCTCATGGATGCTAGTCAGGTTTGCTAACCGCTGAGCCACACAGGAAGTCCAGAATTTCCCTCGTTTTTAAAGCTGACTAATGTCTCATGGACATGCGGGTTGACTCTGGCTTGCTTCCCTCTTTTGGAGATCGTGAATAACGCAGCTGTGACCACATGAGTGTACAAATACCTGTTCCAGACCCTGCTTTCAGTTCTTTGGGGGTTTACGCCTGGAGGTGGAAGAGCTCAGTCAGATGGTCGTGTTTCCCGTGGCGACTTTTACATCCCCACCGCCGCTGTGTCTGAGCTGAGCATGGCCTGAATCTCTCACCCTCTCTCCATCTCTCTCCTTCAGCCTCTTGCCTGGTCTCCTAGTTTCCTAACTGGCCTCCTGCGGTCACGCTGACCTGTTTCCAGTTCGGGCTCCACACAGCAGCCAGTGATTCTATTTCAAATATGTGGATCCGCGTGTTGCCTGTCCGCTGATCTGGTCACTCTCGCTTTTCCACCTACAGTAAACTGTCCATCTCTCTAAGGTTCCCTTCCTTAGCACATGCTGTTCATCAGAGGACTGCTGTCCCCTGACTCCAACCCTTGCCCCTAATCGTCCTGGACTTCACAGTGTCCTTCCTTGGGGGAGAGATCCCTGACCTTGTTTTTTTTTTTTTTTTTTGGCTGCCCTGTGGCATATGGAGCTCTTGGGTGAGGGATTAGATCCAAGCCACAGCCACGAACAAGATGCACCTGCAGCAACGCTGGATCCTTAGCCAACTGTGCCGGGCTGGGAATCAAACCCAAGTCCCAGCGCTCCCAAGATGCCACCGATCCCACTGTGCTACAGTGGGAGCTCCATGTTTTGGTTTGTTTCTATTTATTTATTTATGGCCGCACCTGGCTAGGGATCAAACCCCGCAGCCACAGCAGCGACAATGCCAGACCCTTAACCTTCTGAGCCACCAGGGAACTCCACCCTGACCCTGTTTTTATTGTCCTCCTCTGCTATCAATTAGCTTCTCTTGTTACAGCTTGTAAAAATTTGTTACTTGCCCCCCACCCCAACCCTCACCCCTGATTCTGTCTGTAGCTATTTATTCAATGGCGTGATGGTGGAGCTAACGTCTGCTGCAGCCCCAGGCTGTGAGTGGGTAAGCTGACAAGCTTCCCACTGGAATGTCACGGTGCCACAGTGCCTCATAGGACCTGAGACAGCTGTAATTTTGTATTTATTAGAATGCCATTTGATTCCTGTCTGTATCTCCTACTGGAGCGTAAGCTCCACCAGAGAGGGTTTGTTGCCCGCCCCCCAATAATTTTCAAATGATGGCAATGTGTTAAGACTGCCTCCATTTTTAGGGGGCCCTGGAGGAGTTACCAATGCGTGAAGCACTGCGGAATCTGCACGATGCCTGAATTGGCCAGTTCCATGTTTCCACAGAAGACCCTTCAGCAGGATCTGTAAGGGGTTCAGAGGGCAGGCGGCGACTGCACCGGGGCCTGGCTTGGGTCTCGGGATCTGCGCTGGGTGGAACCCAGGCCTCAGGGATGGCAAGCATCTTTAGGCAAACCTCAGCTACAGCGTGAAGCCCCTTAGTTCTGGTATGATCGCACTTTAGGGTTGTCAGATGGAGCGACTTCGGGCCCAGGAGACTGCTGAGGTCTGTGTCCCTTTCTGCAGTGAGTGACCCAGGATCAAAGCTTTCCAGCGAGACATTTTAGGGGTTCCCCTACTCCGTCTCCCGGAGGACAGAGGAAAGAGCAGCCCCCGGCCAGAGGCAGTGGGCGAGGCTGCAGCCTGGGGGCCGGCGGGGCGGGCGGGGCGTGCGGGGCGCGGACACTGGCCCCTCCCCGCTCCGAGCGAGCTCCGCGCGCTCCCGCGAGCCCGGGCGGGCGGGGCGCGCGGCCTGCAGGCTCCGCTCCGCCGCGATCCGGTCCGGGATCCCGCGCCCGCCCGCGCCCCGCGGAGCCCCGCCCCCCGCGCTGCGCCGCCGCCAGAGGCCGCTCGGAGCCGAGCGAACATGGCCGAAGTCGGCGAGGACAGCGGGGCCCGCGCCCTCCTGGCGCTGCGCTCGGCGCCCTGCAGCCCGGTGCTGTGCGCGGCCGCCGCCGCCGCCGCCTTTCCGGCCGCCGCGGCCCCCGCGCCGGGGCCCGCCGCCCCGTCGCCGCCGCCGCCGCCGCCCGCCCAGCCCCCGCCGCCGCCGCCGCCGCCGCCGGGCGCAATCGCGGGGGCCGCGGGGGGCGCGGCGGGCGAGACCCTGGTGGCCGCGGCGGCCGCCTCGGTGCGCCGGAGTCCCGGGCCCGCGCTGGCGCGCTTGGAGGGCCGCGAGTTCGAGTTCCTCATGCGACAGCCCAGCGTCACCATCGGCCGCAACTCGTCGCAGGGCTCTGTGGACCTGAGCATGGGCCTGTCCAGCTTCATCTCGCGGCGCCACCTGCAGCTCAGCTTCCAGGAGCCGCACTTTTACCTGCGCTGCCTCGGCAAGAACGGCGTCTTCGTGGACGGGGCCTTCCAGCGGCGCGGCGCGCCCGCCCTGCAGCTGCCCAAACAGTGAGTGCCGCTGCCCACCCCCGGGCGTGGGTCCGGGGTCCCCCCCGTCCTCTCCCCACCCCACCCAGATCCCCGCCGGGCTGGGGTCCGAGATCTGCCCCGCCCCCCGGGGACGGCCCCCGGGATCCCGAGGCCTGGGCCCGGAGGGTCGTCCTTGCCCCTCCCCCCACCCGTCCCCGCCCGACCTGGACGCGGCGTCAGCTCCTGACCCTGCCCGCCTTGGACCGGAGACAGTCCCCTTTTGTCACCGGGTCTGGGCCGCAGGAGCGACCCCGACCCCCCGCTGCCTGGACCCCGAGGGTCGCCCACCAGAGCTTGGGTTCCCCCCATCCCTTCCGGACCCGGACACGGGGTTTATTCTTGACCTCCGCCCTGGTTGGGCCTTGGGTACTGGGGGTCGGCTCTGTCCCCACCCAGCTTCAACCCTGAGGGTCGCCGTCGCCCCCCACTCCCCAGTCTGCACCCCGGGTCGCCCCAGCGCCCTCCTGAGAAGGGCTGCTTCAGGTGCTGTTGCTCAGGAAAATGCGGGGGTCCCTGCAACTCCCCCCAGAAGGCTAGTGATCGGTGGTCCCCAGAAGGCCAGAGCCCCCCCCCCCACCAGTAAAGGGCCAGGTCTGAGCGACGACTTGGGCCGGGAGGGGACAGGCAGGAGAGTGGGCTGGGAGGGGACAGGAAGTGCCCTCTGCTCAGCGCACCTGAGGACCCGAGTACTCAGCCCCCCCGGGGCCTTCAGATCACAGTTGGGGTTCCTGAGGGGCGAAGCAGGGCAAGGGGAAGGGACCGTTGCCTTTAGGGGTGCAGGCCGCCGCTGCCCCACTGCTCTTGAGCCACATCCTCGTGTTGCCCTGCTCTTCCGGTTCCTGGCACCCGCAGCCGGGGAGGTCCTTGCTTTTGTGAGATCTCTTGATGAGGAGAGAGTCTGTTTAATTACTCACGCTGTGTTTAGGCACTTTCTTTTCTGGGTAGTAGTTGCTTGTAGCTCCTCGCCCGTGTTTCTGTTTCTCTGGCATGCTCCTTGCTCCTGAGTTGTCTCGGAGTGTCTAATTACTCTTGCTTTTTTTATAAACACCGTGAGTCCAGGGAATTTTTGCTGGGGTGATTTCCAGGGCTCAAAGCCCGTGTCTGTAACCTTCTCCCCTTTCTAGGGTTTTGGCGTGTTTGGTTTTAAGTGTTGTACTAGATAATTTTCAACCTCAGCCAAGGCTCCTTGGTGCTTAAGGCTGGAGAGGGAGTGTTTACAGACTCAGTTTTCCAAACGTGAGAGGTATGTGTTTTGGTAAAACCAGAACTTGGTGAATAACAGAGGTTTGTGTTTTGTTTTGTTTTGTTTTAAGTCCCATGGTTGCTATTATTCTGTTCTCTTTTTTTTTTTTTTTTTCCATAACCTACACGCTTCCTCCATTCTGGGCCATTCAGTGCATTCTGGGGCCGGTCACTCCTGTGAGAAAGTGACAGGTAAACAGCGTCTTATCCTCCCTGCCCTGTGGCTCTCACAGGTCTCTGTCTGCTAAGGCCTCCGTTTGTAATTCACCTTAAGTGCTTCCACTCAGCAGCCTTGTTTTCAGCGTGCCCTGCCTCGCTGTTGAGCCTCCTGAGAGGCCTGGCCAGGCTGAGCGTGCCGAGTCTCGAATGCACTAGGCTTTTCTCTAACTCAGTGGGAAGAAACTTCAGCCCGGGGAGTCCTCAGACCGCGTGCTGGGCAGGCCACTGCGGAGTCTATTGTTTATGAAATGTGACCTGCGTCTGTGTCTATGTTGCCAGCAGCCCTGTGGCCGGTGCTTTGCCCAGAGGGTGCGTCTGTCTGGCTGCGTTCGAATTTGGGGGCGCTCCGAGCAGCAGCTGGGCCGGCAGTGATGTAGAATGTGCAGGAACAGAACAGACACCCCGCGGACGTCAGTGTCCGCCGTCCCAGGAGCGGGCGGTCTGCTTCCCAAACCGTCCGAGTCTGTGGACAGACTCGCCGACGGCCTGCACGGTTTCCTGCCCCTTTTTAACTGAGTGGCCGCATCCGTGGGAGCGGCCGTGGGGAGCCGCTTTTCTGGGTGACCTCCGCGAGAGTCATGAATTCAGAGAGAGGAGGTGGGACGTGTGCTCCAAACGGGCACCTTGGGGCGACGGTCGGAGCCTGGGAGGCGGTACCGTGCTTCCTGCAGGGTTTTGGTGCAGTTCGGCCATGAGGACATGAGTCTGTGAATCTCTTCACCGTAAACTGAGAGTTGTCGCCGTGCTGGGGTGTTGGTGACTGAGCACGCCTGCGTCTTGTGGCCGCGCCCCCGGAGACCGCAGCTCTTCCTTGTCTTGCAGTGTCACACCCTTTCCCGCCGGTGACCCCGAGGGCCGCCCACGCCCCTGTGTGGCTCCCCGGGGCTGTCCCTTTTCCTCCCCAACCCAGAGAGGCCCGAGGGGAAGAGGAGGAACACAAGTCACCCACGCTGGTGACTGCGGGTACGGGGTTCCAGCACTATGGTTACTTCGTTTGTAAATTGTTGGTAGTGAAAAAAAAAGGCCTCGAGGCCCAGCTTAGAGTGACGGCGGGTCCGTGGGAGGGGAGCGCAGGGGGTTCTGGTTTAGTGGCCCCTGGTCCCCAGGGTGGGGCTGGGCGTTTGTTACCTTTGGCTGGAGACTTGGCGGGAGCCGGCTGCCGGGAGGTGTGTCCAGCCGGAGCTGCGCTTGTTGAATGGAAAACCAGGGGCTAGGAGTTCTCTTGCAGCTCAGCGGGTTAAGGGTCCGCATTGCCACTGCGGTGGCTTGCGTTCGCTCCCTGGCCCAGGAACTTCCACGAGTCATGGGCGAGGCCAGAAGAGTCAGGGACTGGATGTACCACTTCTGGTGGGGGGACGCGGTGTCACCGATACAGCGGGCTCCGAGGGGGGCAGTCTGCGCGCCCTGCCCTCCTAGGCCTGTGGGTGGGTGTGGTTGGTGTGTGTGACTCAGGGTCTTTCTCCCAGCAGTTTTGGAGTTTGAATGAGATGTCATCCATGCGCGAAAGGACAGAGGCCCACGCACAGCCCTGTCCTTGCCTTTCCCGCCTTTTTTCCTAATACAGTTAGGAAATAAGCATGGATTGGAGTTCCCTGGTGGCTCAGTGGGATAAAGGTCTGGTCTTGTCACTGTTGTGGCACCGGTTCAAACCCTGGTCCGGGAACTTCTGTATGCCACGGGCACAGCCAAAAAAAAAGAAAAAGTAAACATGAAATAAAATAAGCATGGACTACACAAATAATCACAGTAGAGACTAGACTTCTGTTTGCGGCAGCTCCTGTGAACGGTAGCATTTATGGGATCCTTGGAGTTCCCGTCGTGGTGCAGTGGAAGCAGATCTGACTAGCATCCATGAGGTTGCGGGTTCAATCCCTGGCCTCGCTCAGTGGATTAAGGATCCGGCTTTGCCATGAGCTTTGGTATAGGTTGCAGATGTGGCTTAGATCCCGAGTTGTTGCGGCTGCGGCTGTGGCTGTGGTGTAGGCCGGCAGCTATATAGCTCCCGTTAGACCCTTAACCTAGGAACCTCCACATGCCGCAGATAAGGCCCTAAAAAGACAATTAAAAAAAAAAAAGATTTATGGATTCTTTTTATCTTTTTGGGTTCCTGCGTGTTCCAGATTTTCTGTGATGAGCATGACTCTTTTTTTCCCCTTCTTTTTCACACTTTATTACAGAAAGTTTCCGACATAAAAATAAAGCAGTGAACTCCATCAGCCAGCACCCAGCCTCTTCAGCTGCCGTGTTGTGGCCAAGCCCGTTTTATCTTCTGCCCCCCCGCTCTCCCCCCACCCCAGTTATTTGGAAGCAAATCACAAATGTTATATCACTCGGTCTGTAGCTGTTTCAATAAAAGATAAAGATTCCTTTTGAAAAAAAACCTAACCGCAATGGCATTATCTCGCCTAGAAAATTAGTAACACTTTCTTACTATCACCGAACTTCCACTCAGTGTTTGGATTTCAGCTTGTGAATTTTTTTCTTTTCTTGCCCTGTGTCTGTTTGAATCAGGAACCAGATCAGGCCCAGACACTGTGCGAAGTTGACGTGTGTCTCGGTCTATAGGCTCCATCTCACCCTTTTTTTTCCCCCCTCGATGAAGAAACGGCGTGACTGGTCCTGTGCGCTTTTTGCCGGTCCATTTTTATAGTTGGACCCCTGGCGGCCGCTAACCCGTCCTGTCCCCTGTCCTTCCTGGGTGTCAGTTGTTGGACCTGGAGACCGGATCAGACGCGGGCTTGCTGGGTTTTGCCAGAACCGCCTCTCAGGCAGGGGTGCGTGGGGCCCTCGGGAGGCGACACGACTGTTTGTCTCCTCGGCAGCTCCGGACGGCCATCACCTGCGTCGACAGATCTCTTATCACCTGTATGCTTGTCACTCCTTTTGGCTGCCAGCACGAACACCTCGGGCGAGCTGACACCTGCCTTCCGCCCTCTGGAAGGCACGTTGCGAGTGGCAGCTGTTCCAGATCGCAGCCTCTGCCCTCTACTGTGTGTGATAAAAAGTAATTAATTGTAACCACCTAAGCGTTTTACTGCATAAATAATTGTTTAGGCTCTATGAAAACATACGCCATTGTTCTTGCAACGGGTCACTTGAAGAATATCAAATTAGTTACCGTCTTATATATAGTAGTTGTGAGATTGAAGTTGTGTTGAAATTAATTAGAAAAGGCCCTGGGTGCTTGCTGACCACCCAGTGTCCCCACAAATAGCAGCTGTGTCCCTTTTCTCCCCCACCGTCCTCACTCGGCCTCCACTCCCCCAGTCCGGTGGGAGCTACGGGTCCTGGCAGGACTCGAAGCCTCAGTCACGGGTGGGTGGCCCAGGTGTGGGCCTGTGTGCTGAGCTGGGCTTGCACCTGGGGCACGAGGGTGTCTCTTCGTCTGTTTCCAGTGGCTGGAGCCAGAAGGAGTGGAAACCGAGGGGCTGCCGCTGTGCCCACGTGGAGAGGGGACCTGGGATCCGGGAGCAGCAACGGGCGTGGCCCTGGTGGAGCTGGGAGGGCCTGGGAGCCACGCGGGACCTGGAGGAGGGTGGTCCTGGGGCTGGAGAGGAAGCGATGAGGTTGGAAGGTCTTCTCAGGGCAGATGGGTCTGACCTGGCGGCTGGATGGGAGAGGCGGTCTGAGAACGACGCCTGCGCAGAAGTGGGGGGGTGGGGCGCAGCGGGGTAGGGTGGCCGCACGGGCAGACGTGGCCTTTTCTCTAAATAAATGCTTTCTGCTTTTCTGCCAGTTGGCAGTTATTGCGTATCACATATATTTGCTCAAAGTTAGACTGTGTTCTGTCAAAAACTCACTTTAAAAGGTGTACAGGAGAAGTTCCCGTCGTAGCTCAGTGGTTAACAAATCTGACTAGGAACCATGAGGTTGTGGCTTCGATCCCTGGCCTCGCTCAGTGGGTTAAGGATCCGGCATTGCCATGAGCTGTAGTGTAGGTTGCAGATGCGGCTCGGATCCCGCGTTGCTGTGGCTATGGTGTAGGCCAGCGGCTACAGCTCCGATTAGACCCCTAGCCTGGGAACCTCCATATGCTGCCGGTGCAGCCTTAGAAAATGCAAAAAGCCAAAAAAAAAAAGCAAACAAACCAAAAAAAAAAAAAGTTTACAGGAGTGTAGCAAATTGGGAGATGGTACACTGACGCTATGTTAATAGAAGATAGGTGCCACTGTCTAGTATTGAGTTCACACCAGGGTTTGGGGGCTTACCACCCCTACAGGGAAGTTTCTGTAGACTTTAAAACGTGAGCAGGAAGGATGCTATTTGTTGGGTGGTGTGCGTTGACTTTATAACAAACACGAAGGCCTCTGTCACCGAGGAAGGAACGAGTCAGTGCTGGGAAGGCATGATGTAGCTTTTTCAGGGTGTTCGCAGTACTTCCAGAAAAGGCGCTGCTGTGTTTAAAATCACCGCTGGGGTGAAAGGGAGCCTTTGATGTGCAGATACACTGGCGTACTGCGTGCTGTTTTTGCGTCTTGCGGATGTCAGGGGATAGGCTTGGTAAGTGAATGACAACTCCAATTACAGCGGCACCTCGTTTCCATAATTACCCTACATTTAAAACATTTTGTCGCAAAATGAGAGGATCCTATAAAGTGCCGTTACTTTGATTTCCTGGAAAATAGGCCCCAGCATTGTGACTTGTTAGGAGATTTTGTAGTTCATTTTCATCGCTGCTCTCACTTTTCACGAGTTCCAGTTTTCCGGTAAAGTGTTGCTGATTGATTATAATAAGGAAAGAAACTGGCATCTGCGTGTGTGCACATGTTTTGCGCCCATGTAAAGGGAAGCTAGGCAGTCGTGCCGGGCTCTGTCCGGGAGCTTGCACGCGGCCGTGTGCCCCGGCTGGACCCCTTCCAGGGGGCTGTCCCTGGGTGCGCGAGGGGGGCCCTGGTGCGGGGCTAGCCTGTCGCAGACCCGACAGTTCCGGCCTCACGTCACTTTAGCTGCTCGCAAGGAGGATTTCCAGTGTGAACCTCCTGTCTGGGGCCTGGCCCTGAGTCGTCTGTGACATCGTGGCTCTTTGTTTCCGATATGTGTGCGCAGCGCTCAGCTGCCCGGTGCCCGGCCCTCAGCAGAGGCCCCAGGGTTTCTGCAGGTTCCAGCACCTCCCAGGGACCCGTGACACCCTCACAGGTTGCTGGGGACCCCAGAGAGCTTTTGTTGATGTGGGGTTAGTCTGTTAACACTTACCGTGGTAGAAATTAGAACTGTTAACTTAAAATCTGTGTGTTTATGAATCTCTTCAAAAAGAGCAGTAATAAGCTTATTTGGAAATTAACTTTTTATGGAAAAATACTCTCTCCCCAAACCAAAAAAAAAGGGAGTACTCTCTTTTTGGTAAAAGTCTTTCACGTCTGCCTTGATGGAAGGCAGCCGACTCCCGTAGCCGCCTCTGCTTTTAGTTTCTGTTGCGGTGCGGTGTTCAGTTACGTGACTGAGAAAAGCGCAGCCTCGCGCAGGTGTGAGGCTGGGGGGGCGGGCGTGCTAGCGGCCCTCCCGGGGCGGGGGTGTCTTTGACGCCTCTGCAGAGCTTGGCAGTAGGAGTTTCCTTAGGGTTCGTTGCGGGATGGACTCTGAAACCTCATCGGTGGACTTCTTGTAAACCTCCGTCACATCAGTACTCCGAGTTCCCTTGTGGTGCAGCCGGCTCAGGATCCAGCATTGTCAGTGCAGGAGCCTGGGTCACTGCTGTGGCATGAGTTTGATCCCTGACCGGGGAGCTTCCGCATGCCACGGGCATGGCCACAAACAAGAAACAAAATGGAGCAAAACCCACCCCCCTCTGTTGCTTTTTGAATAAATCTTTTACCCGTGTGTGATTTTGTAACTGCGTGCCTTGGTTATTGAGAAACATGTTGATAATAATGTTAGTTTATTATGCAAAGAAAAGTATATTTTGTCTCTGTTCAGTTGGTAGCTGAATTTGATCCCACTGAACCCAACAACTCATGATTTTAAAGAGAGAAATCTTTGAAAGGATCAGGCTTTTTGATGTAGTTTAATTTGGTTTTGTTGTCCTCTTTTTTTTTTTTAGGGCCACACCCATGGCGTATGGAGGGTCCCAGGCTAGGGCCTGAATCAGAGCTGTAGCTGCTGACCTGCACCACAGCCACAGCCACATGGGATCCCAGCCGCATCCAAGACCTATGTCACAGCTCGTAGCAACGCCAGATCCTTAACCCTCTGAGCAAGGCCAGGGATCGAACTCACATCTTCATGGATACTAGTCAAGTTCTTAACACACTGAGCCTCAGTGGGAACTCCTGATGTAGTATTATTTTTAAATTTACTTTAAAGGCTGAGTCACAGTACATTTTTGTAGAAATTTGTCACATAATTTAATCGTTGGCCTTTATCAGCATCTTGTGGTGTAATTTGTGTGTGTGTGTGTGTGTGTGCACACGTGCGTGCATGCGTGTGCAGGCAGTTCTTGATCATTTTGGATGGAACTACCAGCCTGTTGCTTATTTCTGTTATTTTCCGACAGCCGGGCGGGTGCTGTGGGGTCCCTGGTTGGCAGCCCCTCTCCTTCCCGTCAGCCGTGGGTGTGGCCCCAGGAAAAGGCAGCATGGAGCCGGTGGCCGCCGAGTGACTCACCCTCCAGGGATGTCAGTGACAAGCGTGTTTTATGGACATATTCCTTGTTTGGGATTTTTCTTGAAACCTTCTTAAACATGCTTGCGGGAAGCTGGGCCCCTTTTGATAAACAGAAATACTCATCCTCTCCCTCCCCAATCGGGCGTTTTTCTCAGTGGCCGTCCCTTCTCTCTGCCACCGCCCAGTAGCTCAGCTCACGGGGGGGCGGGGGGGGGGGTAAAACTTGTCTGCCGTCTGCCCTGGAAAAACTCTACCTTCTGTGACTCGTATCACAGAAACCAAGGAGACGCGCTCTTTTCCCCAGTGGGTGGCGCTAGCGTCCACTGTCCCGGGCCGCTCCCCGGGTCCTGTGCGCTGCCCTGTTTCGCAGATAGTCCGGGTCTGGGGGGCAGCACGTAGGACCGGAGGAAAAATTTCACAGCTTCCCCTGGAGTTGCGTGCAGGCCTTGGTGTGGGAGGGTCTTGGATGGGACGCAGTGGGTCCTGCTGGGCGGCCCCGGGGGGACCATGAGCCAGCGGGCCGCTCCCATGGGCGCGTGGCCCGGGGCCAGGCCGCCCCGCTCCCACCCTGCGGTTGGATACAGTTTTCTGAGGAAATCGAGGGGTTTCCTGTATGTCACCGGGAAGCCTTGGCTGGCGCGACCCTCAGTGAAAAGTGATTTGTCAACCCAGAAACCCCTTGGAGCTGATGCAGGAAGAATGTCAGGATGAAATCTGATGACGCGGGTGATGGAGCAGACAGGCCGGCGGCCCGCGGGTGACGTGGGGAGGGAAAGTCACACAGCGCTGCCTGGACTCCCCCGCCTCCACCGTGGGTTCATAAGTGTGTGCTTGGCAGGTACGTCCCCGACGTGGGGACCCGTGACTCATCACAGCCAGAGGCGGAGGCCCCCTGCCCGTGGTGGAGTCCGTGTTGAGCGGACACCCGGGGCCCGGGGCCCTGTGGCCGCAGCCCACAGGGTGACTCCTGGAGCTTCTGATTTTCTCTGCGGTCGTGGCGTGCGCGGATTTTCCAGGCCTGCCCACCCCTGGCTTAGCCAGGCGGGGGACTCGTGGAATCTGGAACCTTCTGCAGGGACCGAGGGGCTCTGTGTCCTCCCGCCCAGAAGCGCAGCATCAGTCCCGCGTGGCCGTCGACACTTGAGTTGTGGTGAATATGACCAGAGAACTGAATTTTCATTTTTACTCAGTTTTTCGCTTAGTTTAAGTTAAAATGGCCACATGTGTGACTGCCCATGGGTGTCCTAGGAGCACTGGCAGGTCTGTGGGTCCCCAGCCCTGGCGTAGCCGCCACCTCGGTCTACCCCGTGCTACTCCGAGGCCCGAGTCCTGTTTTGTGCCTGGAGCTGCAGAGGTGGGAAGGCCTGACCCAGGCCGTGAGGCTGTGCGAGGCCGGCGGCTGGCAGCCAGGCCCCTGGGGGACCCTCGACGCAGGCTACGTGGGTGACCCCTCTGGTGTCCGCCACTCGGCCACAGGGGAGTCTGGATGGGTGGCTTCCGTTTTTCCCTTTGTAGCTCTAGATCTCAAAGCCAGAGGAAGAAAGTAAGGGGTCAAGAGTGACCCCCACGGGTGCGGGATAAAGAGCTTTGGAGGAAATTAGGAACCGTTCTTGGATCCCGGTTTCCGGCGCGTCTCGGCCATCGAGGGTGCCCTGTGCGTCCCGCTCCTTTCCACCCTGTGTTTGGGTTTCTGTCCTTGCAGGCTGTGACTCCTCCATGAGCGGGTGTGGCCACCTGCTCGGCCTGGCGCGCTGTCCACGCGCCCGCTTGAGGCCGTGCTTGGGGCCCTGGGACTTCCCGATGCTGGTCACTGTCTTCTGTGGACGCTGGCCCCGTCTGGCCCCCCGGGGAGCCCGAAGTTCCCAGAGGCAGGGCGGCGTCCCCAAGGCCAGCACAGCTCACCCTTGGGAGGCGGTAGGCCTCTGCCAGGCGCTGCTTCCTGCCTGGCCTCGTGTGGCCTCCTGGCTGCGGGCGCAGGCCGGTTCCTCGCTCTTGCTCAGGAAAGTCCAAAAGAGGTGATGCAGGGAGCCTGGCTGGCACGGTCCAGTGTCGCGTCCCCGTCCCCACCCCTCGTCAGCCTGCTCCAGGCCGCGGCGGTGGCTGCCCTGGGCCTGCGGGAAGGTCCTGTGGGGCAGTGTGACAGGCCAGGCCGGGGCCACGGCCCGGGACACGGGAGAGGCCGGAGCCCGTGGGGCTCCTGTTTGATCAAGATTTCTTGGAGCACAGTCGCGTCCACTTGTTTACAAGCTCCGGCTGCTGAGGCTGAGAGCGCCCACGGGGCCTGGAAACCTAGGCCGTGCACACACACCCCGCCTACACGGTCACCAGCAGCCAAGCAGCCCCTTCTGGTGAGCAGCGTCCTGTACGGGAGCCCCCGTGTTTCTCGTTACATTTCCTCCTGGGTGTTTTTTGTGTTTCCTCGGGGATGGTTCATACGGATGGGCTCTTTTTTCCCGCATGAGTTCCTAAAGGGTCAGTGCCGACGGGGGGCAAGGTGGCCCCCGCCCCTCACTCCACAGTCCGTCCCCCGAAGAGGGAGGATGTCCTCCGAGACCGCAGCCCCGGCACTGACCCCAGGAGTGTCACAGCCCTGTGATGCCTTATGACTCCGCAGCGCAGGTGCCAGCGCCGCCACTCGCCCCTCCGCGTCCTTCGTGGGCTCCAGCGCCTCGGGGTCGGGTCCAGGCTGGAGGCCGCCCTCAGGTGCCCATCGCTTCGGTCTCCCGGACCCGGAGAACCCCGGCCCTGTTTCCGCTGACCTCGATGTTTGGAAAGAAGAGAGGAGTTATTTTATCAGTTGCCTTTCAATTTAAGTTTGTCCAGTTGGCCAACATCCTGATCAGGTTCCAGCGAAGCATCTGCGGCTGAAATGTTGGGTGGGGGCCACGTGCCCTGCTGGGGGTGTCGCCCAGACACGTGGGGCCTTGGGTGGGGGGTCACGTGGTCCTTCGCTTTAGGTGCCTCCGGCTTCTCCACCAAGTAGTTTCTGTTTTTCTTCTTGTAATTGATGTGTAATTGTTGAGATTCAGTACCAAAAGGCTCTGTTAACTTTGTATCCAGCCGCATTTACTGTTTCTAGTAACAGATTTTAATTTCCTTTTCAGGTACATTTTTTTTAGGTCTTAATCTTTCTCTGCAAATAATGATTACTGTCTTTTTTCCACCATTTCACGTCTCATTTTTTGTTGTCTTGTTCAGTTGGGGGGGTTCCAAGTGACCCTGAATAAGTAGCCCAGCGCCGGGCTCCCTTCTTGTTTCCGGCCTCACAAGGATGCCCGCGAGCCATCAAGCCATTTCGGAGCAGAGCTGTGCTGCTGAAATCCTTCTTTCTCTCTTTCTTTCTTTTTTTCCAGATTTCATTAGCTTTTTTTTTTTAATTGAAGAATGGCTGATTTACAGAGTCGTGTTAGTTCCTGGTGCCAGGTGAGCTAGGTGTGCGTGTGTGTTCTTGTTCAGGTTCTTTCCCGCCTTTGTGCTGCCGGTGCATTGGCTGCAGCCCCCCGTGCCGTGGGTCCTCGCAGTCCAGCTCCCACAGGCAGCCCTCCTGGCGCTTCCTGAGCTGAAGTCCCGCGGACAGTGCACCCCCGGAGCCCCAGGGTCGCCTGAGGTGGGGTCTCATTGCTGCCGGGCCGGCCTGTAGCTCTGTGCCTCTGACACCCCAAGTGTTGGGGGAGCAGGACTGCTTTTCTGGTTTAATCCTGGAAGCCCAGTACCTCCCGGTGTGTTTGACACATAGTTGGCAATTCATAAATTCTTGGCAGATTGATCAACAGGAGAGATCTGAATGCACAGCAGCCTGGCCAGAGGGAGGGGTCGGAGGCTGTAGCAGCTCAGCTTTTAAAAGATCTGATGGAGCTCCCGTCGTGACACAGCAGGTTAAGAATCCAACTAGCATCCTTGAGGACACGGGTTCGATCCCTGGCCTTGCTCAGTGAGTTAAGGATCCGGTGTTGCTGTGAGCTGTGGTGTAGGTCACAGATGCGGCTTGGATCTCGTATTGCTGTGGCTGTGGCTTAGGCCGGCAGCTGTAGCTCCAGTTTGACCCCTAGCCTGGGAACCTCCATATGCCGCAGGTACGACCCTGAAAAGACCAAAAAAAAAAAAAAAAACAAAAAAACACTGGCTCCCTCACCTCCCGGCTGGATGTCCCTGAGCGAGAACATTTACTTAAGCTCTCGTTCCCATTCCCTCATCTGTAAAATGGGCACACGCTCCACCTCCTGGGTCATTATGAGAACCGGAAGTGACGGGTTAAGAGTCCTCCCCTCAGTGCCTGGCCCCAGACGCCCCCAGCAATGCCCGCGTCATTGACATCGTCACTGCTGTCATTGTGACCACGTAGGAGAGGGACGGTTGGCTTGGTGGGGCGTCCAGGTATGGGAAGTTGAGATCTGGTTGGTCCTGGGGAAACCATCACGGGGCCTCGAGCTGATCACAGTGGGTGGACCAGCCCTGTGCCCACTGGCCAAGGTGCCAGTCGCTAGGTGCCAGTCGCTAGTTGGGCATGGCCTTGCTGAGGCCAGAGTGGGCTTAGTGTCACCAAGATCCTTGCAGCTCCTAAGGTTGTCTGCCCTGAACAAATTCGTTGGTCCTTGTGTTTGTTTCTCTGGCTGCTCGTTTGGAGGGTGGAGCTCACAGTGCAAGGATTTTTAATACCTTTTATTGGCTCAAAGAGCTTCTCAAGGCTGCGGAGACTGGCTCCCGCTTGGGCAGGACACCGGAGGGCGGGCAGGACACCGGAGGGCGGGCAGGCAGGGGCTTTGATCTCAGGCCAGCCTGGGGTTAGCCCGTTGGTCACTGTGGTGTTTGGTCCACCACAGCTTGGGCTGCGGGGCATTTTGCAGAGAAAAGCTGCAAACTAGGTTCCTGGACCTGACCCAGTAACTCGTATGTACATCAAGGCATAGAAAACATGGGACAGAGCATGCTTTTCTTTGCTTTTCTTTTCTCTTCTTTTTAGGGCCGTATGGGGGTTCCCAGGCTAGGAGTCTAATTGGAGCTGCAGCCACTGGCCTACACCACAGCCACAGCAACGCAGGATTCGAGCCGAGTCTGTGACCTACACCACAGCTCACAGTAACGCTGGATCCTTAACCCGCTGAATGAGACCAGGGATTGAACCTGCATCCTCATGGGCACTAGTCAGATTCATCTCCTCTGAGCCACGATGGGAACTTCGAGTCTCTCTTTAAATAAGAGTTCTGGTGACATGTAGGCTTTCACTGGCCCTTTCTCGTCCCTTCCGTACCCAGAGACGTGTAGGAGCGGTGCTCTGTTTGGTTGTGTGTTGGGGTAATTGACGTAGATGGTGTCCTGCCGTCTTCGTTACGTTGTGCGAGTTTCCTCGTCCCCGGAGAGACTGCTTTGTGGGCGACACTCAGACACGTCCCTGGTCCTCTGTCTCCGTGGCCCCGCTGTTTGACCATAGCCCTCGGGGCTCCGCGGCCTCGTTCCCATGTTCCTTTCCTTGTTCCCACCACCCTAGCCTTCCAGGTCCCAGACGCCTGCGCCCCCGGCTCAGCCTGCCCCCTGCCTGCCCCCCTCCCCCGGGGCCTGGGGCCCCTGAGCTCCTGGCCCGATGGGGGCCCTGGGTGTCTCCGAGCTGGACCCGGCCGGAACGGCTCCCTCTGCCCGCGCTCCCGGCCTCCTTGTGGTTACCGAGGCCTGTGGTTTCTTTGCTTGTGAGCACTTCCTGCGTGCTGGGCGCCGCGAGGATGGACATGCAGGACGAGCGGGACGTCTGGTTCTTGGCTCCCCTGAAGCAGAGTGGGGACACCGTGTGACTCAGGTGCAGGAGGTCCAGCAGCAGGCGTGGGGGCCCCTTCATGGGGAAGTGACATCCTAACCCAGGTCGGAGTTCGAGCTGCGGACACACGGGAAGAGTGGGGCCTGCGGCTGCACAGGCTCTGGCGCCAGGGCCGGGGCCGGATGGGGAAGCAGAGACGAGGGGTCCCCCTGGAGGTTTGAAGGAGAGGGGAGTGATGTGGGCTGGACCGAGGGGGCCACGCTCAGGCACGGGGACCAGGGTGCTGGCCGGGCCGCAGCAAGGGGCCGATAGCCTGAAGGTCATTCAGGGCGTGGCAGTCAGGCCGGGTGATGAGCTGCCTCTGGGGGGGGGGGTGTTTGAGAGTGACCCCCCCACCCTGGGACCCCAAGAGGGGCCGCCTCCCCAGGGCTGGTGGCCTGCAGCCCGGGTCCTGGTCCTGCGCTGCCTGACCTTGTCGTGGAGGGCGAGAAAGCGCGCAGACAAGCTGAGGGCCCGCGAGACTGGATGGGTTTCATTCACCTGCGCCTCGGTGACAGCGGCGTTAGTGAGAACGGGTTTGTTCTTTGCGGTAACACTAGAAGCTGCAGTAATAAAGCTGGAGATCTGGGGACGCCCCCGCAGGGGACCACCGGTCTGTGGAGGTCAGAGCCCTTCCCGGGCTGCACGGCCCCTTCCCGACCATGGAAGTGCAGCAGTCCCACCTTTCAGGGTGCAGGGACCAGAATCATCCGTGGAGGTGAGGGCCACCCCCGGAACCGTGATTCCGCCCGCGGCGGGGAGGGCAGCCGGTGAGAGCCGCGGAGAGCTTGGTCAGGTGGGCGGAACCCGCTGGTCGCTAAGGCAAAGCCGGGTGCTGGAGGGGGTTGTGTGCGCACATTGTTTCGGGTTTTGAGTAGCTCTCTGAATACTTGGAAAATTGCCTACTGCTCGCTTAATAAAACAGCTGGGAATAAGCTGCCCAGACAGCTGGCGGTGCCGGCTCAGGTCCTGGCCCGGAGCTCCTGCTGGCCGCGGCGCAGCACCTTGCGCGCAGGGTGACCAGGCCTTCGTGAGCAGATGTGCACCTGCTGTCAGGCCGGGAGCCGAGCGCTGCCCGCGGTGCGGTTGTCCAGGGCTCCCAGGAAGGCGGGTGGCGGCCGGAGCCCTTGGTCACCTGCAGCCCTCATTCTGGCGGCCTTTTCTTCTCACTGGCCAGTGACGTGTAGAGAAGCAGCCAGAATGGCTTGCCAGGCTGTTGGTGGGCGGGTGAGCCGTGCACCTCGGCCCGGCTGCCCGGCTGGCTCCCCGCCGACCCCTTCACACCAGGGAGCCCGGGGTCCGCCCGCCGTTGGCAGACCTGTGTCTGGTGCTGGGCGCCGTCTGTGTGCCCGGCTCTCTCCTGAGAGACAGACAGACGCCGGCTGCTGGGGCGGGGGACATGGGAGAGGTAAAGGGGGATGAAGGCTGTGGTGAGATGAGGACGAGGGCCAGCGGGGTGAGAGCTGGGCCCCTGGCCTGGGTCTGGGGAAGACGGTGGAGCTCCTGGGGCGGGGGCTGGGCGCTGGCCTCTGGGCCTTGGCTGCCTTCTTCACGCGCCAGCTGTCCCCGTGCCCCCACGCCCTCCGCTGGTTCAGCACCTGTCCCTGTGCCCCCGCACCCTCTGCTGGTGCAGCGCCTGTCCCCGTGCCCCCGCCCCCCCCCCCCCGGTGCAGCGCCCTGGGGAGTGTGGGGCGGAGGCGTGAGGCTGGACCGCAGGACGTAACTTGCCTCTACCTGTCGCTGAGCTGCCCTGTCTTGTAAGACTTTCTCTGGGATTTTGATTTATGAGCTTATATCTGTGTGGCAGACTTTTTATTCTAGAGAGCGACTTTTTTTTTCTTAATTTTTTCTTTCTTTTTTTTTCTTTTTTTGCTGGGGGCAGGACTGCTCCTCGGACATGTGGAAGTTCCCGGGCCAGGGATCGAACCCCCGCCACAGCAGTGACACAAGCCACTTAACTGCTAGGCCACCAGGAAACTCCTGTTTTGCTTTTAAAATGCCAATACAATTTATGAGGGGAGGGGGATAGGCAGAGGGCAGAGCATAGGCTGTGGCACCGCAGGGACCAGCGGGGCAGTTTCTTGGTGACACAGTGAGAGGTGGGTCAGCCAGCCTGGGGCAAGGCGGGCGCATGGGGGAGCCGGGCCCTGGGTCGCTCTGGCCTCCTTCCCCTGAGCCGGGCGTCTGAGAGCCCCTTCCTGCTGCTGTCAGTCTGGACGGTAGTCTGCTTAACGTAGTTAATGTTTCAGGCTGACCCATCACTTCTCGGGGCCCGGCCGCGTGCTGTCCGCTGCCCGCCCCCAGCCCCGTCCCGGTGGCACCCGTGTCCCCAAGGGAAAGATTCGCGTGTTCTCCCCTCCCCCGCTGCCCCATTAATCTAGAAGGTCCGTGAGGGCTTGGCCCACGCGTGAAAGTGTTTCTGCTACAGTTGGTGAGGATTTATCTGGGCCTCTCCCCTGCTGAACGCCCCCTGCCCCCCGCGGCTCACCCTGAGGTGAAATGGGTGGAGAGGGTCTCGGAAGCTGGGAGCCATCCTTTGAATGCTCCTTGCCAGGCAGGCCCCTCCTGCCCACGCGGGCCCAGACCACCCCCAGAAGGGCCGTGCCCCCACCGCGCGTCTCTCCGTGCTGGCTTCCCCACGCCCGCCAGCTTCACGAAGCGCGTCGTCTGCAGGTGCGTGGGGCTCCCGCTCTCCGCTCAGCCTGTGGCGGGCGGGGGCGGGAGTGAATTCTTCCAGCTTCTTCTGATTCAGCTCTGGCCTGTGAGCGGTGGAGCTGGAGTTCTGACATCCGGGGGTTTGATGCCCGCGTTCAGATTTGCTTTTTCTGAGGAGGTTTACCAGCTTCTTTACTGTAGCCCCGTGCAGTCTTCACCTTCTCAGTCTTCACACTTTACGGTTTTCAGAATTGTCATTTCATTTTGTTCACTGTCATTTAAGCGGCCAAGGAAGTATGGTGTGTTTTTAACATGATATTGTAAAAAAAGAAGGGAGTAAAACTTTTAAACTCAGTTAAGTCTTTGAAGGAGCAGGTGGCGGTGTCTTCTGAGAACTCCGGCTGCATAGCCTTCCCCGAGGGTGCCAGGTCGCCCAGGCGGCAGTGACAGAAAGTTGGGTCTTGAATTGTTTTGAATGGTTTTGTTTTTTCGTCATAGCTGGTTTACGGCGTTCTGTCAGTTTTTTCCTGCATGGCAAGGTGACCCAAGTCTTGAATTCTAAAGCTTGAGAGTTTGCTTTGTCAGCCTTCATTCTCTGATTTTCTTAAAAGTCAAAATTCTTCAGTGCCATTTCCTTTCAGAGGAGTCCTTATTTAAAAGAAAGCAAAGCAAAGCGCACTTTAGGTTTTATGTTCTATATCCACGCAGGCTCTGTGATTTCAAGCTTTTTGATTTTACATACGTTACCTGTGCTTGTAGAAAACTTGGAAACTACAGAACTGTGGAAAGAGAAGAGCCCCACGCAGCTGCCCTGCACCCAGGTGACCGCTGTGCCAGTCGGTGTGTTTTCCTCCTGTCTGCTTCCTTTAAAAAAAAGAAAAAGAAAACTAAACAAACAGAAAACCCAGTTGCCACTTTGCTGAAACTGCAGACTTGCAATTTCACTTATGCCTGGGACCCAAATCCCACCAGCCAGGGGTTTTAAAGCACCTTTTTTTTAATGTTAATGTGTGTATAACCAAGTAGGTTAGGGCCCTGAGTTTAGAGTTCACCTCTTAAACAGAAGGGAGGGTCACGCCAGGGTCTTAATCTTGGCAGGGTGGCCAGGCTGGCAGAGGCCCCTGGATGCTGACAGCTGTGGCCAGGCCGAGTGGGGCCGGCCTGGCTTCTCCACCGGCTCTGTGACCCCCCTTCCTCGCCCCCCAGTGACCACACACTGGCTCAGATAGTGCTCATGATGACTAGAATGCAAAAGTGCTTTCTGGTTTCTTCTGCAGCATTTTCAGAGCAGAGATTGTGGAGGCTGAAAGGCCATGGTGTACCTAGGGAGGGACTAGGTAGGGCCTAGGTAGGGACTAGGTAGGGCTAGGTAGGGACTAGGTAGAACTAGGTAGAGACTAGGTAGGGTTAGGTAGGACTAAGTAGGGACTAGGTAGGAACTAGGTGGGACTAGGTAGGGCTAGGTAGGGACTAGGTAGGACTAGGTAGGGCTAGGTAGGGACTAGGTGGGACTAGGTAGGGTTAGGTAGGGACTAGGGAGGGACTAGGTGGGACTAGGTAGGGCTAGGTAGGGACTAGGTAGGGACTAGGGCGGGACTAGGTAGGACTAGGGAGGGACTAGGTAGGACTAGGGAGGGACTAGGTAGGACTAGGTAAGGACTAGGTAGGGACTAGGTAGGGACTAGGTAGGACTAGGTAGGGACTAGGTAGGACTAGGTAGGACTAGGGAGGGACTAGGTGGGGGCTAGGGAGGGGCTAGGTAGGGACTAGGTGGGACTAGGTAGGGACTAGGTAGGACTAGGTAGGACTAGGTAGGACTAGGTAGGGCCTCCACCAGGGCGTGGTTTGAGGGCTTTGAAGGGGTGCTTGTTTCCTTTGCTGTAACCGCCGTTAAGTCCTGGTGGGCCCCCAGGTCAAAGTCAGTCCTCTCTTCGTCTACCTGGGTGCCACCCCCTCGCACCCCCTTCTTTCAGACGTAGCTCCCTCTCGAGGGATCCACAAAGACCTCTTGCTGTTCTGAGCATTTTTTGCTGGGTCAGCAAATAATCTTCTTTGTAGAAACGGAGCACGTAACACAACAGGTCATTAAAAAATAAATAATAATCTGGTTTATACCTTGCCTGAACTCCATTGCATTTTCTCTGTAAGAATGAAAATTAAAACCTGGAAAATTGACAGAACGCTATAAACCAACTGTAATGGAAAAAATAAAAATCATTATAAAAAAATTAAAGTCTAAAGGATTTCCCGTTGTGCCTTAGCGGAAGCAAACCCAACCTAGTACCCATGAAGATGCTGGTTCGATCCCTGGCCTTGCTCAGCGGGTTAAGGATCGGGCGTTGCCGTGAGCTGTGGTGTAGGTCGCAGACACAGCTGGGATCCCGCGTTGTTTGGCTGTGGCATAGGCTGGCGGCTTCACCTTCGATTCGACCACTAGCCTGGGATCCTCCATATGCCGCACCTACGGCCCTTTAAAAAAAAAAAGGAAAGAAAAAAAATTAAAGCCTAAAGGTCCCTGTGGAGAAGAGATGAGCACAGACCCCGGGGCAGTTGAGAGGGACAGCGTCCAGCCTCGCGTGGGGGGGCGGTTTCCATCAGGCCCACTGGCCGTGGAGGGGCCGGCGCTGCTCAGACACTAAAGAAACGCGCCCCTGGGGGGGATTCAGGCCGGGCGGCTGTGTCGGGAGGGGGGGTGCCCCTGAGAGTGTCTGGCTCAGTTTTTATTTCAGAGAAAACCGTTCCGACTAAGAGGCCCTCAGGGATGAACTGATGGCTTTGAGGATGCAATTTACATAACAATTAAACTGGTCTAGTTTATCCCGGCGCTGCTGAAACCAGGCTTCTCCCCATGCAGTTATTCAGCGTTATTAATCTGTTTTATGACCCAGTTTCCCCAAGTGGATCCTTCCTTCTCTGCAGTGCAGAGGCCGGGGGTGGGGGGGCCCGCAGGAGCGCGCCGGCGGCTTTCCGAGCAGCCCTGGTTCTCGCTCCACGTCCTCGGCTGTGTGCTCCCCCGGCTGTGTGCTCCCCCCAG
>PVHT021183577.1:1677187-1727582 GCA_004024745.2 Catagonus wagneri
CCCTGCCTTGCTGGGTGTTTCCTGGCTCAGGCTTCTGTGGTGTCCTTGTCATCTTTATTCTCTTTGGCGGCCTCCCTCGTCGCGTTGCTGTGTCACGCGCCTCCTTGTCCAGCCCTGGGCCCTGTCTTCTTGGACAAGCCGCCATTCACTTTTGTTCTTAGGCCGGTGCGGGGCCAGGCACTTGAACCAAGCCTCGGAGGCCGTTTGGTGGTGACTGAAAGGCTGCCGGGCACATGGTGGACCCAGATGGTCCTGGCCAGGCCCTGGGGACCAGGGAGCCGTCCGTCCCCACCCTGGGCCCCAACTGCAGGCAGAGCTCACCTGCGGCCCGGGCTTCTCCCCGCAAGCTCCGACCGCCTGCTGCAGTGCCTGCAGCAGTTGCTGCTTTCAGCGTGTGTGGTCTGCGGACCCCAGAAGGGTGAACTTTCAGAGTTTAATTTTGGTAAAATTATGAACTGGTTTTGCCACCGTAAAGTTGGAATCGCCTGCTGTGCTGCTGGCCTGAACCCCTGAGCAGCGTGACCTAGCCCTGTGGTGTCCCCTTGCCTGCTGGTGGGGACAGCGGGGTGGGGGAGGGTACAGGCCCTGGGCTGCACAGCAGGCCTGAGAAATGGCTTTTTAAGGTAAGTTGTGTAGGTTGACTCAGCGGCCTTTTTTTTATGGTTTTCATTGTCAGTTTTTTTAAACAAAATCCAGCCCCTTTGTTTCCTCATCTGAGGCGTCAGGTCAGCTCGCTGACGCCCCCTTTGCCGTGTGGGTGGCTCCCGGGGGCCTGTCTCCTCAGCCTCGTGTCCTCTCCACAGAGCGTGCAGAGGCTGGCTGCCGCCCCGGAGAAGGTGCTCGTTAAAGTGAGTTTCCTTCCAGAACCCACACACTGGCTTCAGGGACAGCACACCCGTGGGCGCAGAGAAGCCCCCGCTGTTGCAGGACGCGGGCCCTGCCGGGAAGCGGGCGGCCCTGGGGCGGGCTCTGCAGCCGGAGGGCTGGATCCGGGCGGTCTGCGTGGCCGGGTCCCTTCCCTCCCGCGTGGAGGGTTACCGCGCTTCCACGCTCGGTTTCTGTCCCCGCTCTGCGGGCATCCGTCCGTCTTGGAGCCGCCAGCCCTGTGCTCTCGCCCTCCGCCGTCTCTGCTGTTTCTCTGCCAGGCAGAGGCCTGCGGCTGTGGGCGTGACCCCTGGGCGCTGGCGGCCACCGCCCCATCCTTAGGGTGCACGGCCCTCGGCGTCTCAGAGGTCGGCAGGCCAGCAGGAGCACCGGGACCTGGGAGGCTACAGGTACAGGTGGCCACGTGGGGCGGATCCCTGACCCTTAGTCAGCGTCGCTCTTTCTGCTGAAACCGCCTGTGCTTCGCGCTGGTGTTTCTCTGCCTGGGTTCATGCTGGTTCGGGCCGAGAACCGGTGAGCCGACCTCTGTCCGGCAGGTCCCACCAGGGCCACGAGGGCGGTCGGTTCCTGCTCTCTGCCTGGGCGGCTCCGCTGAAACAGAGGCCAAGGCCAAGGGCTTGTGGGCTGTCGGTCAGGGAGGCGAGGGTGGCCCGACAGGTGCACCGGTGGCCCAGACCCAGAGAGAGGGGCCGAGGCGGGGCCGCGGCGGGCCGGGGGCGCTGTGCGCAGACGCCGCGGGGCGAGGAGACCAGGCGGGTGCGTCTCGGCCTTGACCGCCTGCCCTGAGCGCACGACAGGCACCCTCTCACCGCCGTCGCCGTGACCGGGGAGGTGGTGTGGTGCTCCCAGCCTGACCAGGGAGGGGCCCGGACTACCTTCCCCAGGTCCCACGGCTCTGGGTCAGCAGGCCGGGTGAGGCTCGCGTGCAGGGCCACCAGGAGGCAAAGGCTCAGATGTGCTGTCAGGAAGTGCAGGGAGAAGGGGTCAGAGGTCAGGGCTCAGGGCTGGAGCCGAGCCGAGCCGGGCTTTGGTGAAGTCGGATTTGGGTCAAGGTGGCCTCGGGCGGGAAGGCCCGGGCCCAGGCGGGTGGGGATGCCTTCTGGAGGGAGGCCTGGATGGAGCCCTGGGCCTGCGCGTGGGGCCGAGTGCGGGGCGCGCGCTCAGGGGTTCCCGCCCGGCAGGCCCGGAGCTGGGCGCTCGGGTCTTCACGGTGTTTCGGGTGGATTGTTTGTGCTTGTTTGTTACTCGCTTGGGAGCGTGGGGCTGAGGTCCCGGCCGGCGGTTGGCGGGTCAGGCTCCGCGCCTCGCACCCCATCCTGCAGGCCTGAGGGCCCAGTCTGGGCTCACGCCCGCATGTGGCATGTGGTGCCCGACTCGCAGATGCCGTTACGTTCGACAGAAACGCAGCAGGTGCTGTGAGGTGTGTCTTGTTTGCGTGTGGTATCGATGGCGCTGGTTCTGAACAGTCCGGGGCGAGGACGGATCTGCCCCCTGGGAGCGGGGTTGGCCTTCTCAGGGCCTCCCAGCACCTGTCACCCTGTGGGGACAGACCAGCAGCTGCCAGCGGCGGGCGTGGCGGGGTGACGTGGCTGTGATCACTTAGCGTGAGGAGGAGGCACGTAGAGGTGGTCAGACCCATTCGTTCTGCGTATAGGCGTCCTTGGGGAAGAGTACCGATGGCTGACAATCCAACCGCCCGGCTCCATGAGTTCCGGGTTTATCCTCGCCATCTGGAAAAGGGCCCTGTCTGCTCTTGATTTCAATAAGCCAGCGACCTGGCTTCTCATTTTACAGCTGGGTTTTCGTCCTCCCCTTCTCCGACGCGCCCCTCTCTCGGATGGGTGCTGCTTAGTTCTGTTTGTGCTTCCGAGCTCGTCCAAATCCATGTGTGATTAAACAGCTGGGGTGAGATTTGTCGACACAGAGCAGAGCCAATGAGGCTGAGGTGCTCGGGGTTGGTGGTGGATCATTTCCCTCTTTGCCGTTTATTTTCACTGGACAGGAGATAACCTTTTTTTTTTTTTTTGGTCTTTTTAGAACCGTACCCGCGGCATATGGAAATTCCCAGGCTAGGAGTCATATCGGAGCCGTAGCCCCCAGCCTTCGCCACAGCCGCAGCAACGCGGGATCCGAGCCGCGTCTGCGACCTACACCACAGCTCACGGCAACGCCAGATCCTTAACCCACTGAGCGAGGCCAGGGATCGAACCCACATCCTCATGGGTACTAGACAGATTCATTACCTGCTGAGCCACAGCGGGAACTCCGACATTGACTTTTACATTGTGCTTACAGCTCGGTGGCTTCTGTAGAACTCCAACCAAGATTTCACTTTGAAATTAGGGTAAGAAAATGGATAACAGTCAGAATTCTAAGGGGCCCCTTTGGGTAATAAAGTTCGTATCTAGATCCATAAGCAGATACGGTGGCCCAGGTCATTTATCCATGTAAATTTGTGGCTTAAAAAAATTTCTCTTCTTGCTCTGTTAATTTGCTAGTTAACTTACTTTTTTATTTTTTATTTTTATTTTCTTAATTTTTTTTTTGTCTTTTTGCTTTTTCTAGGGCCACACCCATGGCATGTGGGGGTTCCCAGGCCACGTGTCTAATCGGAGCTGTAGCCGCCGGCCTTCGCCACAGCCACAGCAACGGCAGATCTGAGCCACGTCTGCAATCTACACCACAGCTCACGGCAACGCCGGATCATTAATGCACTGAGCAAGGCCAAGGATCGAACCCACAACCTCATGGTTCATATTTGGATTCGTTAACCACTGAGCCAGACAGGAACTCCTAACTCACATTTTTAAATAGCCAACAGAGGAAGTTCATAGCTGTTCATAGCCTTCAACCGTACACGCTTAAACTAGTGGGCAGCATTTCTTTGGCGTAAGGGTTCAGAAGCTCCGGGTAACAGGAGAGCCCCCGGGAAAAGCCAGGGCCCTGCGCCCCCACAGCTCTCATTCTAGGAAGGCTGAGGCCGCTCCCTGAACCGAAAGACTGAGAGCCGCGGTCCGCCTGTCACCCCCGCCGCTGAGGTGACCTTTGAGTCTGTTTCTGAGTGACTCCGGACCTCGTCACAGCGGCAGGAGGTGGCGGTGGCGTCGCCTCCGGAGGTCCACGGTGCTTTTCCCGGTCATGCCCAGATGCTCTCGCGTTCCTGGCTGAAAGCAGGGCTGCGCTGCCAGTTGGTCTGTCTCGTTTTTTTCAGGCATGTCTTACAGGTTCTGATGTAAATGTTTTCTGAGGGGGTGATACATGTCCGCAGTTGAGAACTCTGGGGTCTGCAGTCCGTGGACTTCTCATCCTCTCGCCCCAGCCTCTGTCCCACAGACCCTGCACTGGGTGTCGCGCTGGGTGTCACGCTGGGCGGGCGGGTGGGCACGTCCCAGAGGGCGTGTTGCGGAGCAGGGCGCGTGGAAGGCAGGAGCGGGGAGGGCACGTGGAAGCTTAACGCCCGCTGCGTCCCCAGAAACCTGGGGGGGAACAGAAGCCGCAGCAGTGACAACCCGGCCTTACTGGGGCCCGGAGGGGAGGCTCTCTGGTGAGCCCAGTCTGTTGGCTTCGTCCAGGGCAAAAGGGACTCAGAGTGAGGGCAGCTGGAATTGTGCTGTGGTGTCTGGACGGTTCGTTTCAGGGAGGGGTCATCACCAACAGCTGCCACCTGCTAGCAGAGTGTAACTCGCGTGAGGCCATTGGTGTCAGGCCCCCGGGGGGCGTGGGCCCGGGTCTCCGCTCCGCCCTGCCCGGGCCTGCTCTTCCCGGGGACCTGCTGGGACGCCGCCTCCCCCGACCAGCGGCGAGGCTGGACAGCCTCACCTGCGAGGAGCCGTCTGTTTGTCAGCAGTCAGCCTCTGACTTCGCAGAGCCAAGTCCGGGATGAACGAAGAGGACAGCCTGGAATACTTTGGTGTTGCGAACTGTGAAACGGCGAGTCCTTTGTTTCCCGTCGTAGCTGACCGACAGGAGCGGGGTCCCACAGGGCAGGTTGGCACGTCAGGAGCCTGGGCCCCCCGCTCCCGGCGCTTCCACCCGCGCCAGCGCGCGCCCCCAGCGGGTTCGCTGAAGATCCAGAGCTGAGCGTGAGCAGCCCTAGCGGAGGCTGGGCCCGGGTGGCACTGCCAGACCGCACCGCCGACCCCACTGTCAGAAATCTGTAATTGAGGGACCAGAAATAAGGGCCTCAGAGCAGGGTCCCTCTTCAGAGCCCATGGGAGCCGTGGTCCGTGACCGAGAGGAGGTCCCCACCCGGGTGGGCGGGCGGCAGTGGCTGTGCCCGTGGGCAGGACGCACGGGTGGCTGCTCCAGGGGCAGAGGGCCGGCCGGTCCCTCCTCGTCCCGGCCTGCGGACTCCCATCAGGCGCGCACGCCCCGCAGCTCGGGAGCGGGAGCGTCAGCCTTCCCGTTTCGGGGGTTTGGGGCAGGCTTACAAGGCGAGGGACAGTGACATCTGCGGGCTTAATTCCATGAATCATTTTAAGCCAATTGCTCAACTCCTCGCCTTTCTTTTTTTGAATAAAAAACCCGTAGTTGGTTTGTGTCTGGTTTTCCGAGTGAAGCGCCGGTCCATGGGAGGGCCCTGCGCCCCCGCGCCCCGCCGGGCCTGGGCGGCCCCGTCCTCTCCCCGGGACTTCACGTCCTCACCTCTCAAAGCAAGCGCTTGAACCGCGTCTCTCTGCACTGTTGACTGAACTCTCTTGACGTCTTTTCAGCTCTGGCGCGTTGGTCCGTGTCCCTGCCAAAGAATAACTGAGACCCGCTCAGCGTTGGCTTGATAACGCCTTTGCGTTCCCGCCTCGCGTGGTCCAGGCGCGCCAGGCTGGCTTCTGTCTTCTCCCATCACAAACGTGGTGGGACATTAAGCATCTTCACCGTCACCTTCTCTTGGTGACAAATGTCTGCCTTATGTGGGTGAAGCAGCCGTGAGCTTTCTCGCTCCCTCTCCACGATGCTGCGGGTCTGCGGGTCAGGGAGCGGGGCCGCCCGCGCACGGGGCGGTCAGGGGTGGGTCTCGGCCCACGGGGACCCCGTCCTCAGTGGTCCTCACGGTGGGCTCGGCTCCCCGGGTGCACTCGTTACCTGGAGATGATGGCAGGTGTGCAGGAAGTTGTCAGGATGCTGGGCGAGGTCCCCTGTGCCCCTCAGCAGCTTTCCCTGCTCGTTACGGCTTGTGACTCTAGGACAGAATCGAAGCCGGGAAGCTGACACGGGTGCGGTGTGTGTGGGGTTCTGTCACATGACCGCACGTGATACCACCCCCCACCGGGGCACACTGCTGCCCCCCGCCCCGGCCTCTCTCACTTGCCGCCTAAGTCACACCTAACCCCGCAAGTCCCCGACAGCCAGGACTTGGTTCTCCGTCTCTGGGATTTCTGTCGTTTTGAGATGTTAGGTAAATGGAATCGTCATGTCTTAAGAGCTGGACTTTTCCAGGCTCGGCCCGTGCCCTCCACCCTGGCTGCGGGCGGGCGCTCATTCCTTTTCGTTGCCGAGTCATTGGTGTCCACTGTGTGGGGTTTCGCTGTGTCTGCTCCCCCGCTGAGCGGCACGGCGGCTCCGGGAGACGGAGCTGCTATGAGCGGTCAGGGCCGGCGGGGCAGGCGCAGGCCTCCTTCCCTGGGGACGTGCCCGCGAGTGCAGTCGCTGAGTCGTGTCATCAGCGTCCGTCAGTTTAAGAAGCTGCCAGCTGGTCTTCTGTGGGCTGCGCCCTCTTCGTGCCCAGCCAGGTGCCCTCGCGGCATTGGTGGTGGCGCTGCTCCTGTTTCAGCCACTCTTCCAGGCGCCTCGCGTCCTTCGCTTTTCCCGGCTGGCTGGTGGTGCTGCGCGCCTGCTCACGTGCGTGTTTGCCGTCGGGCAGCCTCCGCATTGGAGTGTCCCTGCCTGTCTTTTGTCCACTTTCTGTCTGAACTGTTTGTTTCTTACTGTTGGGTTTCTTTCCGCGATCCGGGTGGTCTGCTCTGTGGTTTGACAGCCCTCTCCCGGCTGGAAGCTTGGTGTCACCCTCCCATGGGCTCTTCGCACAGCAGGAGTTTTAAGTGTTAACATCCAATTTGTTGTTTTTTTTTGTTTTTTTTTTTTAATAGAGCATAGGGAGTTCCTATCGTGCCTCAGTGGTTAGCAAACCCAACTAGTACCCATGAGGATGTGGATTTGATCCCTGGCCTCGCTCAGTGCCTTAAGGATCTGGTGTTGACATGAGCTGCGGTGTAGGTTGTAGATGCGGCTCGGAGCCCGCGTTGCTGTGGCTGTGGCGAAGGCCGGCGGCTACAACTCCGATTCCACCCCTAGCCTGGGAACCTCCATATGCCGCGGGTGCGGCCCTTAAAAGACAAAAAAAAAAGGGTATGGTTTTGGTGTTAGGTCTTCATCAAGCTCTGGCTACCCCATTTCTAAAAATACTGAGTTGTTTTCCTCCCGTGGGTAATCTGTCACTCCTCTCTGGCTGCTCTTAAGACTTTTTCTTGGTCTTCAGTCTTCAAAAGGTTGGTGTGCATTTCTTTGAGTTGATCCTGCTTGGGCCTCACCCATCTTCTTGAATCTGCAGGCCTGCTTTGTTGCCAAATTTGGGGGCGTTCAGCCGTTTCTTCGCCTGCCCACCCTCTCCCCTCCCCGTGGGACCCCAGTGTTGGACCTTCCGTCCTCGTCTCACAGGCCCCTGAGACGCAGTCCTTTGTTTCAGCCTCTTTTCTCTTTGTGGTTTAGGTCGGGTAAATTTTATTCTTCTAGCTTTGAATTCACTGATTACTTTCTCCGTTCTTTTCGTTCTGTTTGAGCCTGTTCATTCAGAGTTTATTTCAGTTACTGCGTTCTTAGCTCTCAACTTCCCTTTGGTTTGTCCTTGCATCTTCTTTTCTTTACTGAGGTTTTCCATCTCGTGTAACCGCCCGTTGGCATTTTAACGACGGCAGCCTCCAAGTCCTTGAAGGATGGTTCTCCCCCAGCGCTGGTGTCTGCAGATGCCTTTTCCCGTTTTTCTTGGAGCTTTTCCTCATTGAAGTCTGTATACTTGGGGTTTAATCTTCGAGGACTTCGGATCTTATTTAAATCCGGGGTTCTGTCAGCGCTCCTCTGACGCTGCTGTGGCGGTGGAGGGGTGCCCCCTTTAATTTCCACGTGGCCACCAGTGTCGGTGGGGCAGAGCCAGGCACACACGTACGGCTCGCACCCCAGACCGGCCCGCGGTCTGCTCCCTGCGCTGCACTGTGTGTCCCGTAGTGGGGGGACCCCCAGACTCAGCGGGGACCCTGTGTGCCGCCGTGGGGTGTTGTGATTTGCAGGGGCTTGTCTCCATGTGGGTGCGTGGCCGCCTCCGGGCCCAGCAGGCCCATGAACCAGCAGCCTCTCTCTGTGGTGTCATCGCATCCCTGCCACCTGTTTTCAGTGTCCTTTCTCCCCCGGCAGCCAGACGCGTCCCGAGAACCAGACAGGCCTACTGGAAACGTCTTATGAGCTGTATCCTCCCGTTCAGGGGTCTTTTTTTGTCCTTCAGTGAGTTAAGCTTTACCATTTTTCTCCGTAAAGGTGTTGCGTATCTCTGAGGCTCTCTCTGTTCTGTTATCATTGTGGCTTTTAGAGTTTTCCCTTTAATTAATGGCTGTCTGCAGTGAAAATCCGGGTGCTGTTACTGTCGCCTTAGAGTAGGTTTCTGTCCACCTCTAGCTGTGCTTTCTTATGAAGCAGCTCGGATTCTCACGGGCCCCTGGGCTCTGGGCAGGCCGAGCGTTGTGTGTGGCCGGTGAAGTGGATGGAAAATCCCGCTAGAATTTGCTAGGCAGCCCCTGCGGCTTCGTGGCCTCTGACGAGGGTGTGACCCCCCACCCCCACCCCACCACCAGCAGCCGTGGCGAGCACGTGGCTTTCCCAGAGACAGCCAGGCCCGTTTCCTGGAGGCGGGTGTGGGCACTCGTTCATCCGAATCATGTAAAGAATTTCCTTAAACTTGGAGAAGGAGACTGATTCCAGCCCTGACCCATGAGTCCTCACAGCTGGGGGCTCAGTGGCACTTTTCCGTCCCCCCATCTCCCCTCTCCCAGCCTCGAGGGCTGTGACTGCGAGCCCCGACCCCCGGGGAGGGAGCGGCGGGCGCGGGAACGTCTCGAGGGGAGAGGGAGTTCGGGGACCCTGTGGAGCCTCTCTGGGCGCGGCCACTGATGCCCGGCGGGCCTCGGTCAGGCAGCCCTGAGCCGGGAGGCTGAGGGGGCGACAGGGTGGGAACCGGGTGGCATCCGAGAGGCTGGGGGCCGGTCAGGGCGGGCTCAGAAATGTACAATTTCCCCAGAAGCTGCAGACAGTTTCTAAGCTGAGCAAGGACCCGGTGGCTTACGGGCTCTCACGGGGCCTGTCCTGGCACCCGGGAGACGGGGGTGGTTGGGGAGTGCTGCAGGAGACCCTCGGGGCTGTCTGGGCACCCAGGGGGCAGAGTCCACCGGGCCAGAGGCGACGCCAGAACTTCTGTTTGGTTTGATTTTTTTTCCATGTGGTTATTTTCGCTCTTCTCCCCTAAGGCGTATTTGTCGTGTTCCATCGCGTATGTGTTAGTGGAGAGCATCATGCGGGTAGTTTATAAACAAATAAGCAGGGGCCAGATGCCGGACCGCGGGCGACGCAGGCAGGAAAGTTTGGTGATGGGAGCCCCTGGCCCAGCCCCTGATGAATGGGGCTTCTGCCTGGAATTCACTGTTATAACTTTTAATTAAAGCCAAAAAGCCTCTGCATATTTAAATCTTCCCTGAACTAGCCCGTAGCACTAAGAAAGAAAACTGCGCCCGTGAAGGCTGTGGCGGAGCCCTGGCGGCTGGCCCTCCTCCCTGGCCTTTCCTCTCCCTCTGACCGGTGAGCGCAGTTCGGTTTAAAAGGCACGAGGCCTGCGGCTCCTCTTGGACTGTGTGGAAGAGGTGGGTGCAAAGCTCCGCTAGATTTTCATCGACGGGGCGGAGAAGTTGGGGAGCAGGTGAGAAGAAAGGAATGTAACGGGAGCTCTCTGTACGGTTTTGGTTCAGAATCGGGCTTTTTAAAACAGAAATGCGGGCCTGGCTCCTGGGGGAGCCAGGACCCAGCACGGCCCCTCCCCGGGGCGGCGAGCTCAGCGCCGAGCAGGGTGGCCGCCCTCCCGCTGGCCAGCAGGGACCTCGCTGGTGCTGGCGAGGTGACGTGGGCTAGGTCCCGGGCTTGGGGGTCGGAGGTGTGTCTCAGTGGACGTGTGATGTTCCCGCCCAAAGACGAGCCTCACTGAGGCAGGGCTGCGGTCTGTCCCCGCCCCTCCAGGGCCCTGCTGTCCAGATTGGGGACTGTCGGAGCCGTCACTCTAGAAACTCGAAGCCTCTGACGCTCGTCGGTGGTGCTTCCTTAGCTAAGGAAGTGCCCCGTGGGTGGGTTTTTCCCTGAAATCTCGGCTGGAGGCCTCTGGTGCCTCCAGCGGTGACTGTGCTGAGAACAGGGGCCACCAGCTGGCCGTGGGCCGACTCGGTGTCGCGTGGAGCCGCCTGGTGCGTCACGGGATGTTTTCAGGGCCTCTCTCAGAGACCTGATCTGCAGGGAGGCTGTGGAAACTGGCTGGCCTTGGCCCCAGGCCTGTCCCCCTGCTCCGCTCTGGCCTCCTGCGTGCCCTCAGTCCCTTTGGTGTGGGTGCCGGAGCCCCAGTTACAGCTCCTCCCAGACCGTGCCGCCCGGATGAGCGGGGTGCTGGATTCAGGTGCCAGCGCCCCACTGATGAGCCTCACAAGCCTGAGTGAAAAGCGTGCTCTCTCAGCCCGGCCCCTCCCGCGGGATCGTCTTGGGACAGAGCACCCCAAGTGACGGGTGGAGCAGGGGAGCTTGTCGGCCTCATTTGTCTTCTCAGAGCTGCTTTGTTTTGTCTGGGGAAATGCCAGCGGACTGCTGTCGGGACCTCCTTTGAATGGTCTCGCTGCTTAGACAGAAGCTCAGAGCGATGGAGGAGGCTCTCGCAGCGCGGGCCATCCTGCTGGCCCGGCCGGTGCCCGCGCATCCCTGCTGGGCCCCGCGCCGGTCTGCAGGCGCAGCGCGAGCAGCGAGGAGTTCAGTCTCCAGCCGAGGCTGTTCACTGTGATGACATGCAGTTTTGAAGAAGCCGGGGTGAGGCCGGCTCCTGGCCTTGTGAGGCCCTCTGCCGCGCGGGGCTCTGGGTTCGGGCCCGCCTTCTTGTTGTGTGCTTGTGGCTGGGCGCCGGCCCGGGCTTGTTTTGGCTTCAGCGGAGAGCGCTGGCTCGTTGTCCTTTCCCAAGTCCAGCGGTTCTGTTCTGTCCAAACGTGCAGAGGGCCGAGCTCTGGCGCCTGCCGCATGTTGAATGCGGGCCGGGCATCCTGTGTCGCCACTCGTGGAAATGCGTCCGCCTTAGGGTCACCCCGTCGCCCGGCCCGTCACATTTCCACTCTAGGCAAAGGCGGAGGGAGGGGCAGGGCAGTGGGGCCCCCTTGGGCGCCCTCTGCCTCTCCCGGAACCGCCAGCCACCATATCCCCTTCTGCTGGTCTTCCCCAGGGCAGGGGATGCCGGGGACGTGGACTTGGGGCGGCACCCGTACCCCGGAACCCCTCTCACCAGCCTTCCGGGAGCACAGTCAGCTCTCCCGCTAAAGCCGGGGTTCCTCTGGGTGTGGGCGCTGCTCTGGAAAACGTCCTCGGCCTTCCCGCTCGGAGGCCCTTGGGACGCCCGCCCTGTGTCCCTGGCTGTGGCCTGTGGTGGGGAGAGAAGGCGGCAGTGTGTGGGTGCCAGCGGGGGCGGGGAGGGTGGCTTCTCAGGGCCGAGCCGCATTCCTTGTTGCCGGAGCCCCGGCCCAGACCCGCCTCGACGCCTCGACGCCAGCCGCGTTGACTCCTCCCCTCACCTGTGACGCTGTCCGGGTGCTTTCACAGGTTCGGTTCTTCCGGGAAGTGGGCTGGGCGCCACGTGGGCTTCTCCGCCAGGGGCCTGACCCCCATCCCCACCGCCCGGCCTCCCATCCCGTGCAGGGGCATCTCTACCAGGTTTTGGTTGGTGCCTGTGGGATTTTCCAAATTAGGAAGGTGAGCTGAGCTCTGGCGCGAAGCAGCCAGACACTGTTCCTGTTGTGCTTTGACAAATGGAACTTTATTCTTTTCCTTTTTTTTTTTTTCAAGTAACAGCAGAGGCTGTCTGCTCTCTTTGGAGGCAGCTTGAGTCTGTGTTCGGGGTCCCCGTGGAGTTGAGCTGCTGTCTTTGAGGCTGGGAGGACGGGAAGGTGCTGGTTTGGACGGTGGCCCAGGGGGGCCCGTCGGTCTGCAGGAAGCCCTGTCCCTGCACTCACACTTGGAAGGACGGGTGGCGGCGGCGGCGGCCCTTTCTGGCAGCACCTGCCAGACCCTCCTTCAGCCTCTGAAAGCATTCCTTGACCAAGTTTAAGGAGCTTGGCCTTTCGGAGTTGCCGGGACCCAGAAGACAAACCTGCGGAGCAGCGTTCTGCTTCGCCTTCTTCTCCTCCCCGCACTGTGCCGGCTGTCCTGCCTTAGAGCCTCTGCTCTCTGCCCGTCGGATTTATAGGAGCTACGATGGCACAGAGTCCTTTCTGTAATAGCTTCAAAATACACGTATTTTTTGGTTGCCTTTTTTTTTTTTTGTCCCAGGGCCAAACCTGCAGCATATGGAGGTTTCCACCTAGGGGCTGAATCGGAGCTGTAGCCGCCGGCCTACGCTATTGCCACGGCAACATAGGATCTGAGTTGCATCTGCGACCTACACCACAGCTCATGCCAACGCCAGATCCTTAACCCACTGAGTGAGACCAGGGATCGAACCCACATCCTCATGGTTCCTAGTGGGGTTCGTTACCGCTGAGCCACTATAGCAACTCCTTAAATGTAACTGAAGTGTCCAGAGAAATAGAGTATTTTGGTGAGTTCATACACTAGCCTGCCCAGCGGAGGGTTCCCTGGCACGTGTAGTGAGAGCCGACCCTGCTCTTTAACTACTAGTGAATTACGTTGTTACCTTATTTCATATGGTGAAGGTTTAGGCGGTAGACGGTCAGTTTTGCAAATTATTCCGAAGTGGAACGTCCCAGCAGCTGACAGGGAGCTCTCTGACCAGTCCAGAATTCAGCGTCGTCTCGGGAGGCAGGGGTCCGTGACCCGAGGAAGCGGGCTCCTGGTGCCCATGGATGGGCCTCCTCAGTGCATCCGTGCTTCTTACTTACTCGAGCTCATTGTCGTTCAGTGGCACTTGGTGCCCCCCTGGTGCCCACCTGGGTCCTCGTCTCCGTGCTTAGACGCCCTGTCCTCCGGGAGGGGGAAGCTGAGTGCAGAGCAGGCATGATCCTGGCATCGGACTTCAGGTTCGTGGGAACAGACAGGTGCTGACCCTGCGCTTCCGCTGCACCCCTCCCCCGACTTCTGTGACACCTGACCCCTGGCAGCCCGGCCCGCAGGTCGGCAGAGGGCGGCCAGGCTCTGCACGTGCAGTGTCTGCACGCGGGGCAGTCGGGCTGGCGCAGACGCATCGTTTTCACGCGAGCCTCTCGGTAAAAGCCGTGGATGTGGGTGTGCTGGTGACCGCGGCGGCTCCCGCCCTCCACGTGTGGTAGAGCGACGCCAGACACCCTCCGATTCTCCGGCTGAGCGACGCTGCCCACGCAGAGACGGCGCGTCGTCCGCACCCTCGATGGTTCTCCCGCGGTCGGGAGTCTGGTCGTCCCTCTGGGGTTCGGATACCACGATTTCGCCTCCCTCCGTGTTGCCACGCTGGTAGCTGAGCCACGCGTGTGAACGGGATGGGCAGCTGCAGAGGTCGCCCTCCGCGCCAGGAGCCCGTGGGCTGGGAGACCCCGCAGGGCTGAGCAGGGCGTTCGAGGGGGCCCCTCACTGAGGGTGGCCTTCGGGGACGGAATCTCGAAGGACGGAGTCAGCTGGACGGGACCGGGTCCTGTGCTTGGCGGCAGCCCCGCGCCCGGAGGGCCGGGTTGTCAGCAGGCGCAGGTGCAGCCGGCCGGGCCGTGAACGCGGTGCTGAGTCAGCACCCAGGGGGTCCCACGGCCCTCGCGTCACCTGTCGCTCAGGGCTCTGCCGTCCTCATGTCCGTCCAGCGCGGCGCTGCTGTGTCCGAGGCCCCGTTCGCGGAGAGCCCGGCCTCCTGGTCCGCGTTGCGGCCTCCCGCGCAGCACGTCCCCCAGGCGCCCATTCCGCTGACACTGAGCTTTAGGAAGTCAGGACACCTGAAGTGCAATTCCGACCTTTGTACCTCTTCCCTTCACCCAGCTGGGTGATCTTTAGTGTTTTTCTGACAAATCTGGAAGGTATGTGCTTTTCCAGATATATTGGACTTTCTGCCCCTCTTGATTTTCCAGACTGTAAAGCTGGAGAGCTCAGCCTTCATGGTCATTTTTTTGTTTGTTTGTTATTTATTTATTTTTTTTAGCGGTCAGACTGCGCCATATGGAGGTTCCCAGGCTAGGGGTCTAATTGGCGCTGTAGCCGTCGGCCTGTGCCACAGCCACAGCAGTGTCGGATCTGAGCTACATCTGTGACCTACACCACAGCTCATGGCAGCACTGGATCCTTTAACCCATGGAGCGAGGCCTGGGATCAAACCTGCATCCTCATGGATACTAGTCAGGTTTTTAACCTGCCGAGCCGCGACGGGAAGTCCTGCACAGTCATTCTGTGGTTTGTTTGTTTTAAATCTGATGCTTCCCCACAGAGAGGGCCTAGGGGCCTCCCCAGGGTGCCTGCAGCTCTGCTCTGTCCAGGGCCAGGCCGTGGGCAGCTTTGACTGGTGGAGCAGGCGAGGGCCTGCTGCAAGGGGATGTCCTCTGCCTTGTGTAGGCACCAGCATACATCAGCTTTTCTGACAAGGCCTTTTGAAGTATTGCTGTGTGTTAGGGACCTTGCTGGGGGCCCCGCCTTCCTTCCGGGAGCCTCAGCTCTCTGCTTCTTTTTGTCTTTCCAGGTTTGAGCCTCTGTTCTGATCACACCTTCTGGCTGTGCATCTGCTCAGCACGGGGTCTAGTGTGGGCTCCTTAGGCTCCAGCCTTCTCTGCTAGTCTCTGGTTTTGTTTTTAAGTTATTCTAGAAAAATGTATTACATTTTCAATAGAAATGGATATTTTAGGTAAAAAAAAAGTCCCTAAGATGGTCAGAATCCTTTGACTTGGGGATTTGATATGTAAAAGTTTTTTCAAAGCCATTTCCTGGGCTGTCTTATTTTTCTTTGGAGTTATTACAAAGCTCAGAGCCTCTGGTGCTCTAACTGCAGACTTTATGTGAACGAGAATTGCTTGTGGGCACAGGCCCATCCTGGGGAGAGTCTCCGATGGCCTGTGCCTGGAACAGCGGAGGAGGACGGGAGGGGCAGTGCCACAGAGGGCCCCGCAGGCTGGCCATGAGGTCGCCCCGAACCGCCCCCCCATCAGCCTTCCGTTCAGTGTCTAGAGGCCCAAGGCCTGACTTAGGTTGTGCCTGGGCCCTGAAGGGCTTTCTCCCTCCCGCCTGGAGCCAGGCCACACAGCAGAACTGGCCAGATTTCTAAAAGACACAGCACATCTTGAAAAATTTGAGGAGTTCCCATCATGGCTCAGCGGTTAATGGACCCGACTAGCGTCTTCAGCGATTAAGGAACCCCACTAGCGTCCATGAGATGCGTGTTCGATCCTGGCCTTGCTCAGTGGATTATGGATCTGGCCTTGCTGTGGCTGTGGTGTAGGCCAGCAGCCACAGCTCTGATTTGATCCCTGGCCTGGGAACCTCCATATGCCCCAGGTGCGGCCCTAAAAAGACAAAAAAAAAGGAAAAAGAAAATAATAGTCATCAAATGTGTAGCAGCTTTTTTCCCCCTGTTCTTGAGTCTTTCATTTCTTAAAAGGACACAATTCTAGATTCAAAGAACTTTTTTTTTTGTCTTTTGTCTTTTTAGGGCCTCATATGGAGGTTCCCAGGCTAGGGGTTGACTGGTCCCCGGGCCATGAGCCCTCTGGCTGTGCTGGCCCCGCCCGCGGTCTGCGTCTCCAGCTCCTCCCTGCCTGTGTGTCTCTGCTTTCCCAGGGAAGGGCCTTCAACGCAACCACTCGCCCCAGATCCCCCCACACTGTCCCAGAGGCCCCATTTCAGTCTGTCTGATTCCAGATCCCACACCGTTAGCTGCGATGCCGGACCATTTGGTCTCTGCCATTTTCATTTGTCAGTGTGTCATCAGCATTTTTAACGTTCCTCCACGGGCCAGTTTCAGTGAGTGCTTATTACATGTCAGATTCTGCATGCACTTGTAATTGCTTTGCTTGGAATACTTCACTGAATACTCACGAGAACCCTGTGAAGTACGCGCCATAAATCCCCCACTCTTCCTGATGAGAGCAGAGCAGATGCATTGAGAGATTCTCCCAGAGACACACAGTCCTGGAAGGCGCCCTTTTAAGTGCCCACATGGTTCTCTTCCACGAATGTGCCCCGTGGTTCATGCAGCCTTTCCTCATGGGGAGCTCTTCAGCTGTTTGGAATTGGGATGTAGGTTTGGGTTTTGTAAGAAAGGTCAGAATAGCAAGGGTGAGGGGGATTTCTTTCGTGTGTAGCAACCCTAACGTATTCTGAGATGGAGGCCCCAGGCTCTTTCTGTTTTGTTGCTCTGTTACCTGGTGTCTGTTTTATGGCCCACCAGGGCTGCTCCAGCTCCTGCCATCACACCCACATTCTGGCCAATGAGAAGGGAAGCAGTGAAGGAAGCACTCTCTTCCTCCTAGGGGCTTGGACCATTTGGGTCCCATTGAGCAGCACAGTCTCATGGTTGCACTAGAGGCAGAGAAGTGTGGTCCTTAGCTGGGCAGCTGTGTGTCCCTCAGACTAGTTCACCATTGAAGCAGGAGAGGGTGCATGTCCAGGGAACCAGCCATCTCCGTCATAGTCTGCTCTTCTGGCCACTCACATATCTGTGATCTTTCTTCTGACATAAAAACCGCTCTTCCCTATTGTCAGCGGAGGGGGCCCAAGTCCTACCCAGTGACAGCAGCTCAGAAGCCCAGGACCTCCCTCACGAGTGCGCCCCTCCGTCGGAATGCGGATGGTGGCGGGTCAGTGAAACGCTCTGCTGAGCGGAAGCAGAGGAAGGCGATTCCAGCTCCCGTTTGGAAGAGAGACAGGCCGCACCCTCACTGGTCGCGGAGGGTCTCGAAAGCACCCCGGAGGGGCGGGTTCCCAGGACTTGGCAGTCCCCGGGTCCTGGAATTTTCCCTGCCCGCCCGCCCCGGGCCCTGCGGTCTGCTGGAGGCAGCGAGCTTCCTGGGTGGGGTGGCGCGCAGCGGGGACCTCCGGGGCCGGGCTGTGCTCTTGAAGCTCCTGGCCATTCTCTGCCGCTGCGCTGGGGCCTCTCTGCCCGGCTGACCTGAGTCACGGCTCCGTCGAGGCCGCTGAGGCTGCAGGCTCAGTGAACTCTGTGCCCCGCCCCGGGCTGGTCCCCGTTGTCCGGCTGTAGTTTCCTGTGGCAGGTCCCACTCTTGGTTACCGCAGGGCACCGCTGGCCTCGGACCCAGGAAGGCGACCAGATTGCCGGCCTGCAGCTTTCATGTCCTTGCCTCCTGTGTTTATGGTTGTGTGTCTGTGACGGTCCGGAAGCAGGGTGGTGGTGCCAGGAGCCCCCCGGGCCGGGTCTCGGGGTCCCGGCCTCCCTCCCCACCGCTGCCTGAGAAGGGGCGTCCTCTGCAGAGTGGCCCTCACCCAGATGTCACAGCGCCAGGCCCGAGACTCCAAAGCGCTCTTGTGTTTTCTTCGTCTCCTCTGGGAGGTGTTGGCAAGCCTGCAAGCCCGCCTTCCCCGTGAACTTCTCCTTCGTGTCACACTTCCTAGACCAGGGTCCTTACTCTTCCCTGGAGGGGCCTTTGGGGACCTCAGTGGGCGAGGGGGGCGCCGTCTCTGTCTGCAGACGCAGGGACACGTGTGGGCCCTGTCCTTTCCTGCTCCTGGGCTTCGTCCTCCAGCCCCTCCCCCACGCTGTTCGTCCCCCCGCGGAGCCCCCACGGGTCGCGTCTTTCTTCCTGGCTGTCTGTCCACTGGTAACAGTGCTGATGCCGTGGGGCCCACGCACGCCGGGACGGGGTGGGGAAGGGGGCCTCTGCACGTGGTCCCCGTGGTCCCTCTGCCGGGGGGCGGGGCAGGGCTCGGGGCCGTGGCAGCGCTGGGGACAGATAGTCTGTTGCACTAATTTTTAAAAAAATTTTTCTGGACGCCTTGACGTGTACTTTTTGTCTGATAATTTCCCATGCCTAAAATGGAATTACCGGCATTTATGTTGGTATCAGTGAGGATTAAAGGGTGACAGATGATGTTTTTTCTGGGTGGGGGAGCGGGTGGCGGGCTTCCTCCCTAAGGAGGGGCCGGAGGTGCCGGTGGGCAACAGCCCAAGTCCCCGAGGCTCGTTGGTGGCCGAGCCTGCGGGGCCAGACCAGCCGTGCGGGGATCTCTGACCTGACACTGCACAGGGCAGCCGCTCCGGGAACCGAGGCGGGACCAGCTGGGCCCGTCCTCCAGGAGCCCTGGCCCCCGGATGCCCCAGGGAGGCCCGGAGAGCTTGCCTGGCATGGGCGCCGCGGGGCGGAGCAGCTGGCCCATCGAGTGGCGCGCTGAGTGGTTGGTGGTGCATCCGGGGAGCTGTGTGCCCGTCACCGCGTCGGTTTTGGGCCGTTTGTATCACCAGCCTGGGGACCACCCACCCTCCGGCCGGCTGTGGAAGCGAGGGCCGAGTTGTGAAGGGGGTCTGAGGGGGCGGCCCTGCGAGGTGCCTTCCCCGGCGGCGGCCGGTGGTCCCCAGCACCCACACCTCTGCAGGGGCCCCCGACAGCGCAGGCAGGGTGCTCGGGCCTGGGCTGAATCCGCAGCACCTTCAGGAGAAGAGCTGCGACTTCGAAACACGCTCATTCAGACTCCAGCTGGAGCCTAAACCGGAATGAAATGTTTTGGGAAGAAAAGTAATTGGCCAGCACCCCGGGGGAGGCACCTCTTTAAAATTAAGTAGCTTCCCGGTGTTTTCTCCGCCTCGGGGCCGGAGGTCGGCTGCCTCCGGGTGGTCTTGGGAAGCCTGAGTGGGGAGATGCTCTCGTAACAGCTGTCGCGGTAAATCATAGGAGAATGTCATGGTTACACCTTCAGGAGGAAACTGCCCCGCTCGTATCAATTACTGATGGCAGTCGATTTTGCCATTGATGACGTGCCCAGACCCCTGACGTAAAATGGGTCCCGTTTTACTGAAGCCCTGGTCTCTGTGCGCGTCCCATCCCACATCCTGGATTCGAGCTGGAAAGTGCCTTGGGGGTGAACTGCCCGCCCGGAGCCTCCAGGGCCCTGAGGGGCGAGGGCAAGTGGCCCCAGAGCGCCAGCCCACTTCGCCTGGAATCCCTGCCCTGACATCTGTCCGCCACCCTGGGTGATTCTCCGAAGTCAGGCTGGGGGAGGGGCGGGGCCTGAACGGCCTCCTTGCGCCTCCCCGCTCTGCCAAGGTCAAGGGCTGGCGCCGACCTGTGCCCAGAGCTGTTCTCTCGGGGTCCCACGCCTCTTCCCTTTTCCATCCTGAACCCCTGTGTCTAAGTCCCCACCTGGCTTGTGCCCTCCGTCAGAGGCCAGAGCCACATTTGCTTTCTGGGTGGCCTCGAAGGTTGCAGTTGTGACATGAACTCGAGGTTGTATGTGATCTCGGTAACACAGGGACCTCCACGACACAGGAAGTCGGAATTCCGCATGCCTCTGGCGGAGAGTAAACGTAGCTTGTTTTGTTACTAACTGGCAGCATTTGAAGGAAGTGACAAAGGATAAAGGGTCATAGAAACGGTATTTGAAGGTCAGTCAGCATTTGGCCTTCCTGCCTAGCCGTGCTGGGGCGGGTGTGTGTGTGTGTGTGTGTGTGTTCGGACGGGTGTGTGTGTGTGTTCGGACGGGGGTGTGTGTGTGTGTGTTCGGACGGGTGTGTTTGTGTGTGTGTGTGTGTTCGGATGGGTGTGTGTGTGTGTGTGCGTGTGTGTGTACACAGACACCGCTTCATGCAGCCCTGCTGTCCACAGGTGGAGCTCACCTGCGTGGAGACCGACCCCAGGCTCAGGGACTCTGGGCGCCTCCTGGGCTTGGCGAGGGAGGTGTGTTGACTCTGACTTACAAAAGCCGACTGGTCTCCAGCTTTGGCGAGACCATCGGCCTCAGAAAGCATCTGAAGCAAATGTGTGCTAGAACTTTCTGGCCAAAGTACGCAGATGGAGGAAATTTCCACTGGGTTGTGGGGAAGCTTAAAGTGGAAAGGACACCAGCTGTATGACTGTGGCTTCGGCGAGGAACGCGGGAGGCTGATTGGGACTAGCAGGGCGCCGGTCCGCGGGCAGAGCTGTCGGGGCGAGGCTGCCTTCACACACCCCCACCCTCGGCCCTGACGTTTTTACGTTCAGCCTGCAGTTCCCAGAATCCAAACAGCATCACACAGGAAAACAGCCTTGGTTGACACAGCTTCAAGATCCCTTTGTTCTGGCTTTAGATTTGGAAATAAAAACGTAGCATTTGTGGGTCTGAGTGTCCTGGTGCCTCGGCGCTGGCTGAGGGCTCCGGCTTCCCGGCCACGGCCTGCCCCCCTCTGCTCCGGGCTCTCTGGAACAGTCCTGCACTCGCCAGTCGAGCCAGTTGGAGCTCCTGATTTTTTCGGCGGGCTGCGGGCAGTGGCTTTCAGAGTAGCTGCTTGTGCTGCTGAGTCATTTCGTGAGAGGCGGGTCTTCCCCAGCGGAAAGCTGGCAACACACTGTTGGCTCACGGGGCCTGGATTTGACCCCTGCCGTGTCCCCCGAGCCTGTTCTGACCCGTTCCTAAATCTTAAAAGCAGTTTTACTAAGAGAAAAGGGAATTCAAATGAAGGGCTGTTTGCTGGGTCCTGGGAAGTTGGAGGTGGCTTTGCTCCTGAGCCACTGAACTGGTCTCGTCACTGAACTGAACTGAGTTGACTTGAGCTGACAAGGCTGAATACCCGGGACTTTCTGGTGTGGCCCACGTGTCTGCTGACCACCCCTGTTCGCAGCTCGCAGCTAACCTGGCAGCTTAGAAGTCAGAAGTGGTGCCCCAGACGGTGCCCCACTTTGGACAGGGACGTTTCCCAGAACGAGACGGGCCCTGGGGTCCCTCTGTGCACGGAGAGACGCTGGGCGCCGTGTGCGCTGTGAAGGCTGGGCAGGTGTCTGCCAGTGGAGAAACGAGCCTCTCGGGGGCCGAGGCCAGCGCGGGGGGCGGAGCCGGTCCCCGCTGGGGTCAGGGCACTGAGACCCTGCCGGCGTGCCCGGGGGTCGTGCCGCTGCTTGTCAGGCAGCGTTTGCTTTGCCTGCTGAGTCGTGGGCCTCCTTCTTCAAAACCGCCGCCTGAGCGATGCCTGGGGCATCCCAGGGTCCCCCGGAGCGTTTGTTCTTCGGGTGGGGAGTCCACGGGGTGACCGGCGCGGACAGGAAGCGGGTCCGTCTGCCTGGAGCCCGAGTCGGGGGTGACATCCAGGGCTCGGTCTGGGGACCCGGGGCTCTGCTTGCGCCGCTCTCCCGGGGCGCGGCCTCGTCCTGAGTGGAGCCGGGCCCAGTTACTGAGCGGGCGCGGCTCCCTCCGCGGCCTCACGTGCTGCTCTCCTCCCGTTGCAGGTGCACCTTGCGGTTCCCCAGCACAGCCATAAAGATCCAGTTCACGTCCCTGTACCACCAGGAGGAGGCTCCGGCGTCCCCCCTGCGGCCCCTCTACCCACAGATCTCACCCCTGAAGATCCACATTCCAGAGCCGGACCTCCGGGGCCTGGTCAGCCCCATCCCCTCCCCGACCGGCACCATCAGGTGAGTGGCCCAGCCGCCCGCCCCGGCCCTGCGGTGTCCTCTGCAGAGTCGGGGTCCCGGTGCTCTGGAGGTTTGTCTGAGAAAGAAGAGAATGTTCTGTTTTGTACACTCTGTTTCTGGCAAATTACACGTGTATGGAAATTTTGAAACTATTTTAAGTGCATCAGGGGATCTGACGACTTAAATGAAATCTCTGGAGAATTCTCTTACAAAGTGAAAAATCGCTACCTAATTAAGTCATTTTTCCAGCCTGAAAGTATCTGTTAGCACCTTTTAAAAGCAAGCACAGGCATCAGTTTTTAAAGACAGTGAAAACTTAAAAGTAGTATTTATATACCAGGATCTCAGGGACTTTGTTTTTCTAAGCTTTATTATTTGTAGAGATCCTTTGTGAAGTTTTAGAAGCTAATCTAGATTTTGAAGAAAGTCCTCACGCTGTCTCATCCTTGGCATGTCATACAGAGAGCCCCTGGGGGAGGTTTCTGGGTGAAGCGGGTAAGCAGAGCTGGTGGGGAGGTGGCGAGCGAGCGAGCGGTCTCTCAGGGCGTAAGTGCTTCTTGTAAGATCGTTGTGCTTGGGTCAGCAGCCGAGGTCCTGAGCCGTCTCCCCTTTTGTCACAAAGCGTGTCGGAAGATGTGTTGATTATCAGAAGATAGTAAACTTGTAAGAAAGAGTTCGCTGCTTCATTAAGGAAGTGGAACTGGTGGAGTTCCCATTGTGGCTCAGTGGGTTAAGGACTCAGTGTAGTCTCTGAGGACGCAGGTTCGATCCCTGGCCTTGCTCAGTGGGTTAAGGATTTGGCGTGGCCACAGGTTGCAGCGTAGGTCGCAGACCTGGGAAGGGATTGCTGCGACCAGCCTCAGGGACGCACAGCCCCAGCTCTGCTGGGAAAGGGCCCTGCAGAGTGTGGTTCCCAGAGGCACCCTGGGACCAGGCACATTTTCAGGGGGTATGTGAGGGCGAAACCATCTTCATGGCGAGAGGGAGATGCCGCTGGGCTGACGTTTGATGGAGCCCAATCTGTGGTGGCAGCCTGGGGGCCACGCCAGCACCAAATGCACTGGTGCCCGTGGCATCCAGGGCCACATCCACCAGTTGGAAAAGAAAAGGCCAGTTTCATTTTTTCGTTTCTTTTTACAGCCGCGCCTACGGCCTGTGGAAGCTCCCGGGCCAGGGGTCACATCCGAGCCGGAGATGGGGCCTGTGCCACAGCCACAGCCACGCCACGCCAGATCCGAGCCGCGTTAGGCCCTGGTGCAGTGCCGCGTGTGCGTTGTTTTATTTCCGTCCTTCCCGACTGAGTCGGGTTTCTCCCTAAGTGCTGCTCCGATTTCTAGCAGTAGCTGTGTTCTCAAACCCAGAACTTAAGCCTGTCCTCTCACTGCTCTTTCAGACATCTCGCTGGAATGTAATCTAAAGCACGAGCACCCCATTCCCGTCTGCACTTCAGTTGTGCCATGAAAATGCCCTTACACCTAACTTATGTGTGTCTCATTTATGGAATTGTTAATGAAAATTATGTGGAGTAAAACGAAGCAGCCACTTAGAGAAACAGTCTGGCACTGCGTCAGGACCCTCACGGCTTATCTCACTACCCAGCTGCTCGCTGGGCCCGTGGAGAGCCGTCCCCGAGCGTTCCTGGCAGTGTTAGTCATAGCGTCCCCGGAAGTGGGAACAGGTCCCACGTCCACTAGCTGCTGAGTTGGAGAGGAAATGTTGGGGCCTCCCAGTGGGGCATTATTCCTGCATAAAGGGGATGAAGTGCTGACACAGGGTCCAGCCTGGTGACCCGTAGGAAGGGGTGACCCCGCACAGAGTGAAAGAAACCGCTCCCCGGAGGCCACAGGCTGTACGATCCCACTGACGGGAAACGTCCGGAGCAGGCAATCTGGAGAGAAAGAAAGTGGGTGAGTGGCTGCCAGGGGCTGGGGTTCAAGGGAGCGACTCCTGACCACAGTGAGGTTTCTTGCTGGGGTGAGGGTGGCGTCTGGAGCCAGGCAGGGTCCAGGTCCCAGCGCACCGGGAAGCCCTGCGTCGCACACTCTGCGGCGTGCGGGTTACGTCTCAGCGAAGCTGATCAAGAGCTTTTATGCACTGACACCTTTGTCCAGCAGCCCCGTGAAGCCGCGGGAATGCCGGCCAAGCATGCTTCACGTGCCCCTGGGAGCCCAGAGCTCGCGACAGGCGCGTCCTGTGCGGGGCCCGGTGGGGCTCGGAGGCCCTTCCGTGTCTGGTGAAACCAGAGCAGGAGGTCAGCCTTGGGCTGGCGTGGGGTTGTTAATCAGCAGTTTATAATCCAGTCGCATGGACGCTTTTTAAGGAAGAAGACTGTTTTGGGTTGTACCTGGGGGTCATCGTAAAATAGATGTATTTGCCAGGAGCCGTTTAAACAAAGACCGTCGCCGGCTGGCTGGGGAGCTGCTTCAGCAGGGCCGCGCGCGCCGCCGGTGCCTCTGTCCGAGGGAGGCGGTGGCCGTCGCCGAGCAGAGCGAGCGGGCGTTGCTGGCCCTGTTCCGAGACGCCGCTGCGGGGCCCAGGCGCGCTCTCGGGGCCAGCGTGGGGGCTGGGGTGCGTCCCCACCCTGTCCTTTCTCCAAGGCGGCCAGCGTGGGGGGGATGACGCTCTCCTCTCGCTTTCGTCTGATAGAACGTATTTTTGGAGAAAGCAGTAACTTTGAGACTGGCTCTTTCACTTTTCGGCCTTTAATTAAGTGTCACAGAAAAGGACTTCTGTTTACATCCGTTGATCTTATCGCTGCGGAATTCGACTGAGCATCTGGAAACCTCAGAGGCGCTGAGGTTTGGCTGGCTGAGATCCTTTTCCTGTGCCGCTGTTGCGGGCTGGGGCCGCGTGTTTACCAACAGCCGTCCTCTGAGCCATCCGCCCGCCCAGGGCTGCAGGAGCGGGTCCCCAGGAAGCGGGCGCCCCGGGAGGCCCTGGCCGGCGGACTGCAGCTCCCGGCCGCCCCCGACGAGCTGCCTCTGCGCCTCTCGGAGCCGGTTTTCCCCAGCGCCTCGCTCCGCGCCCCTTTTTCCCCCGAGGTTTGGGGCATGGCCGTGGGACCCGCCCTGCTGTGCCCGCATCCCCACCCGCTGCCTCTTGGCTTCTGCCCGGGTTGCCGGGCACGGTGTGGGCATGGGCGGTTTCTTTCCTGCCCTGAAGTAACTCCACCCAGAGCTCAGTGGATGGGTCTCTTTGAAGGTTCTGCTGTCTTAAGCAGCGTTTTGTTGACTTTTCCCCCCCCCCAGTTTGCAAAGAACTAGTATCTTTAGGAAAGTAAAAACTGGCTAATTGTTTTCTGAGTTTTACAAAGATTGAGCCCAGTCCTTAGAGACACAGTTTTAAGAAAAGTGCAGAAATTCAGCCAGAGACAGCGAAAGATTTCAGAAGCTATTTCTTGAGGAAGGCGTGTCTTAATTTTTTTGGTATAGAGGTCAAGACCAAAATGATTCCGTGTTGTGAAAACTGGCAGAGGTTAGCGGGACATTGTAGAATATAAAAATTGAGCACCAAACTCTAGAACCCAAGCGCTTTTCATCACCCTCTGCTTCGCCGCCTGCTGGGGCTCCGTCGTGGCTCACTCCCCACGGCCCTGCAGCGTTAGGTGCTTTCGAGTCTGGCGGTGGTCAGGTTTACAGTCGACGTGCTTTCGTGTTTCTGGCAAACTTGGGATCCTTCCCTGAGGTATCCGCTGCAGCATTTCCGGGCTCTGCGGTGCCCTGGAGAGGGGCGGGCCTCAGGCTGACGTCCCCCGCAGCGGGATCCCTGCCTGCAGGTCAGGGAGCCCCCCATCCCTGTGGACACCCCCCACGCCCCGTACCTGCACCCTTGAACCTTGCACACACACCCCCTCTGCACACCCACACCCATGTGCCCCCCCAAACTTGAAGGAAATAAAAGTTGGTTCATCTTACACAGAAAGTGCGGCCCTCCCTGTTGTTTATATTTTACCTTCTGCCTAAACCTGCACCAGGATGGCTGTAAAATGCTGAGAGGGGAGTTCTCTTTGTGTTGCAGTGGGTTAAGGATCCAGCATTGTCACTGCAGTGGCCTGGGTTGCTGCTGTGGCTCAGCGGCTTCGATCCCTGGCCCCTGAACTGCCACATGCCGTGGGCACAGCCAAAAAACTTGAGAGGAAGTCGAATGGGCCTGTCCTTTAGTTCTCGTCTCCACTGAGCCGGTTCCCGGCTCTCAGACACTTCTGGCGGGGGCGGGGGGGGGGGCTCTGAAGGTCCCGTGTGATGTGCTGTTGGCCGACCCTCCCGGACCACACCCGGCCTGCGTCCTGCCACCCGGAGTTCTTCCTTCCGGGCTTTCGCTCTGGGCCTGAGGGGGCCTGGGCTGGGCGGCCCAGATGTGCCCACCCGGAGGGAGAAGAGCTTGGTTCGTCTTGGCTCAGGAGGCGTGCTGATTTCTCTCACCAGCCAGAGTTCTCCAGAAACCTGTTAACCTGTCACCCCAGCGTCCCGGGATTCCCCAGCGTGGTGTTTACCCCGCGGGAGCACAGACGGGGTCACAGGAGCACAGACGGGGTCACGGGAGCCCCCAGAAGCTCGCCTCTTCCCCCAGACAACAGTACTACCCAGTCAACAGAATCCAGATGTTTTGGAGAATAAAAGTCCCACACGGCAACACTGCGGGACCTAAGAAGCCAGTGAGCAGACGGGGGCCTTGTGTGACGGGGGCTGGCGGCTGCTCCCCAGAAAGGCCGTGCAGCCCACTCTCCTCCTGTCCCTGCGCCCCGGCTCCTTTCCTGTCCCTCCTCTCTCGCGGCTGCGTGGCGGACCGTTGGATGTGGCCCCTGGATGGTTGACCATTTCGCCACTGAGGGCCATGCAGCTGTTGGCAGTTTCCTGTCTCCTGCGTGGTTCAGAGCTAACGTGCTCGAGGCTCAGGGCCGTCGGGGCCCGAACTCGCCTCTCTCAAGTGCGAGTCCATGCGGAGATGATGGAGCCCTCAGGTATAAACGTCTGGTTTAAAACGCCCCCAACAGGGCCATGGGCCGCAAAGTTTAGGAACAGCGATAGAAACAGAACTGTTTCTGGGAGTTCCCGTCCTGGCCCAGCGGTGATGAACAAACACGACTGGAATGCATAAGGTTGCGGGTTCGATCCCTGGCCTCGCTCAGTGGGTTAAGGATCCCGCGCTGCCATGAGCTGTGGTGTAGGTCACAGACATGGCTCGGATCCCACGTTGTTGTGGCTGTAGTGTAGGCCGGCAGCTGCAGCTCTGACAGGACCCCTAGCCTGGGAACCTCCATATGCCATGGGTGCGGCCCTAGAAAAGGCAAAAAGACAAAAAATAAAAATAAAATAAATAAAAATTGGGAGAGCATTTCCTTGTTCTCCAAATGTCCTCTTAATTGTTTCCTCTCGACTCACGAAGGTGGTCTCCCTTCTCCGGGGTCCGGCCGAGCTCTTGATTTTGCCTTTCCGCCGCCTCTGCGTTGGCCCAGCCCCCTGTCCGCATTCTGCCCCACGCTCTGCACACGGCCCCTCGGCAGCGGGGGTCTCAGGGGCTGTAGCCCGACTGAGGTCAGGCACTGCATCCCTCAGTAAGTAAAATGATGAGGTGAGCCTGTAAGTTTACTGATGTATTTTTTTTTTTTTGTCTTTTTGCCTTATCTAGGGCCGCACCCGCGACATATGGAGGTTCCCAGGCTAGGGGTCTAACAGGAGCTGTAGCCACCGGCCTTCGCCACAGCCACAGCAACGCGGGATCCGAGCCGCGTCTGCGACCTACACCACAGCTCACGGCAACGCTAGATCCTTAACCCACTGAGCAAGGCCAGGGATTGAACCTGCATCCTCATGGATACCAGTTGGGTTCATTAACCACTGAGCCACAATGGGAACTCCAGAAATTCTATACACTTTAGTTGAAGCATTTGTTTTCTAGAATAAAATAAATAAAAAATAACCAAGATTCTGATTTTCAAAAAAAGTTACAAAGACATGAATGAAAAACAGATTACACGCGAGTCTGTGTGGTCGTCAAGTGAGACCTTTTACCTGGAAAACCTCCATCAGCTCAACTGCTGTCAAGGAGCCGATGATATTTTTCAACTGAAGATGAATAATCTAATTAAAATAGTCACCTTAAGAAAAAGACTGAGGACCTAGGAAGCTGCCTCGGTCACCCCAGCGGTGGTGGGGGCCGGGGGTAGGGGGGACTCAGCGGCCCCGTCGGCCTTCCTGGGGCCCCGCTGCTTAGGGTGCAGGTGTGCCCTGGCCTCTGCCCACAGCGCCTCCTGTCCCCGTCCCCAGGCCGCCCTCCGGGCCCAGCCGAGTCAGGTCGCCGTTCTCGAGACCACATCCAGGGCTGGCAGGGGACCTGACCTCCTTCACAGGCCCGGCCACGCTGCCCCACACCTGCAGCGCCCCCGTTCCCGCCTTGATTGCAGAGCCATTCCCGAGTCCTCTTTTTATTGTAAGTTTTTAATCGGAAAACAAATGCACAACTTGAAATAGATTTGAGGCAAATTGTGCCCTTGGCAGATTTTTTGTTTTTTTTTTAAAGTGGCTAAAGCAAGAAACGGTGCAAGAAAACGGTACCAGGTGGGAGCGCCAAGACTTGCTTCCCGGGAGGCCGGCGAGGAGGAGGAGGAGGGCCCGGAGCCTCCTGCCTGCTCGGTTTTCCTGTGGCCCCGGGCAGAGCCGGACCCGCCAGCCGGGCATCTGAATGGGCCGTCCAGGGCCCCGGGGGCGGGGTGGGGTGGGCAGCAGGTGCCGGGGAAGGCTCAGCACAGCTCCGGCCACGGTGCCCTTGGGCCCTTGGTGGCGTCTGCCTTCTTAGCCGGGTGCTCCGGTGGTGCAGACACAAGGTGCGTGTTGTTGCCGGGTGGGTCTCGGCCAGTCCGGGGAGTCGGTTCTGGGCCTGAGCTGTCCCCAGGGCAGGCGAGTTTGTTCTGCTAAGACGGTGGCCTGGATCCAGGGCAGTTGCTGACGGGACAGGTCAGCCACGAGCCATGCCACTCCTGACCCTGAGTCCTTCTCACCTGAGCAGAAACGTGACTTCGGGTTGGTGACTTCGGGATGGTTTTTCATAAAAGGGGGAGTCAGTGACCAGTGGTCTTTTTAAAGGACATGTCCTCTGTCTTTTCCACTTTCGCCTCTAAGGCGGGAGGAACAGTGTTATTAAGCGACACCTGGTAATTCCAGGCCGCTTGGCCTCTGCCCTTGACCCCGTCCCCAGGTCAGACTTCATACCCCGGGCACTGGGGGGCCCCTGAGGTGGGCAGCTCTGCTTAAGCCCGGCCCCCCAGGAGGGCCCCGCGTCTCCTCTCTCCCGTCCCCCGGAGATCCGTCTCCTGGTCCTGCTCTCTCTCCCCTCGTGTTGGGGAGCCGCGCGGTGGGGTGGAGGGCCCCTCGGTGGACCCGGGTGTCCTGGACCGTGTCTCAGAGCTGCTGTTCCCGTCCCAGCCCGCAGGCCCCTCTTAAGTTGATCATTTCAGCCCTGAGACGCGCTGCCTCTGTGCTTCCCGCTCTGTTCCTCCCCCTTGGGCCTGTGACGCCAGGGTGGCCGGGTACCAGGCACAGCCCTCGGCCAATGCCGGCCTGTGGGGACAGCTGAATGGGGTTCATTGAGGCCGGGGCGGCCGTGTGCGCGCGCACGTTGCCGGGGACAGGCCTGCTGGGCCCTCTGGTGTCAGCCTCCTGGGAAGGGCTTGTCGCCACACGCCTCCACGGTGGCGCGGGGACTGCCTGGCCTCTTCCTGTATGGGAGCCAGCCTGGCCAGCCTGTTCGTTATTTCCACTGGAAGTCATTCTGTGGGGAGCGGCAGCACTTTCTCTGGGTTTTCCCTTTGGAGGGTTAGATGTGAGTTTTCTGTGCTCTTTTACAAAACATGAACTTGGGACGGGCGATGGCCCCCTGTGCCCAAGCCCAGAAGTCACCGTCTGTGGCCTGCCCTGGTCAGGGTGCCCCCGTCGGTCACACGCGTTGGTCGCCAGTGAGGTTTTCCCGAATAAGCCTTCTTGCTCCGCGTCCCTGCCTTGCGGCCTTTCCCCGAGCTGTGTCCTGGAGGCCGACGTGTTCCTGCGCACGGTTCTCGCAGCCAGTGTGGACCAGGCGTGGTGTTTCAGTCCTTTCGTGATCAAGGGGCACGGAACGCGCCGGGGACCGGAGCAGCGCCGCGTCGTGCTGGCCCCATGAGGGTGGCCCATCCGTGGAACCACCATGCGCCGTGGTGTTTCGTTCCTGGACGGGGGCTCTCGGGTGACTGAGTGCGCGAGCCCGGCTCTGGTGAGACGCCCTCTCCATAAGCCTGGCTCTGTGCACCTGGGGCAAAGGAAGTTCAGAAAGCGCTGCTTTAGTTGCCACTCCTCACCTCTGCTGCTCACTTTCGGCCGCTGGTTAAAATTTCTGTGCTCACAGCACTTACCTGTCTCCGTATTTGGAGAATCTGGTGGAGGAGAGAACAAAAATTCTCAGATAAGAGGTTCCTTCGCTTTTCGACATGGAAATAGAATGAACTGGAATGGACTCTTGGCCACAAAGGGGTAGCGACAGAAGTAGAATCCGGCATGACTGTCAACAAAACAGCCAAGTGTCCCTCAGCCATGGTGTTCAGTAACTACCTCCCTCCTCCGTTCAGTAGCTACCCCGTGAGCCCCCTGCCCCACGCGCCACAGGAAGCCCCCTTCCCAGGAGACAGGTGGGGACCCCGCGATGGCAGCTGGGCCCCAGAGAAGGCTCTGGGTTTGTATCTAGTAAGTAGTGCAATAGGCTTTCATTTGTGCCTTGACTGACCTGTGGGCGCTTGGGGACACCCTGTTGTTGGGACAGGTGGGGCGGGCGAGTGCCTGGGGTGTGAGGTGGCGCTGGGGGGTCGGCCTCGGAAGGGGCACACACAGGCGGGCGGGCTGGTACTCCTGGGGACAAGTAGAAGGAGGCAGGTGACCACCGGGCCGTGGGCCGCTCTCAGCAAAGGCACTTTTTAGGTTTTTGGCCACTCCCACAGCAGCATGTGGAAATTCCCCAGGCCAGGGGTCAAGTCCGCACCACAGTAGTGACAGTGCTAGATCCTTAACCCCCTGAGCCACCAGGGAGCTCCCCAGGGCAGTTTTAACCTGGGTCTGCGACCCGCTCTTAGAGCTTTTGTTGGTTTTCCCTGAATACTTTGAATTTTCAAAATCAGAATGTGGACATGGTTGGCCGACCACAGTCCCCCTTGTTAGGGACGTGAGCTGGTCCTGGTGTGCTGCCCTGGGCTGCAGGGACAGACTGCATGCAGGCTGTTGGGCCACATGGGCTGAGACCCCGACAGGGAGCTCTGATGGTTCCCGCCCACAGATGCGTTGCAGTTTCAAGCCAGAGATGAGCCGGCGAGTTGAGGCGGTGACCCTGGGCAGCCTCGGGCCTGGGAACTGGGTTGGGAGGCCAGCGCTGTCCTTCCTGCAGCCCAGCCTCTCCTCTGGCGCCATCGTGTGGCCGAGTGAGCAGACTGCGCCATGCGGCCCTGCACAATCCTCAGGTTGCACAGCCAGCGGGGCCAGGACAGTGCTGTGTGCAGCCTCTGTCCCTGCTCCGTCCGGGGATCCCGACATCCTGTAACACCAGATCCGCCTCCCCAGTTCAGGGCCAGAACTCAGGACGTGTCCTTTCTCTCTGCAGTGTCCCCAACTCCTGCCCGGCCAGCCCCCGCGGGGCCGGGTCCTCCGGCTACCGCTTCGTCCAGAATGTGACCTCGGACCTGCAGCTGGCAGCAGAGTTCGCCGCGAAGGCCGCCTCAGAGCAGCAGGCGGACACATCGGGAGGGGACAGCCCCAAGGTCTCAGCCTCGGCGCGTTGGCCCCTCTGCCTGCCTTCTTATGCCCCGCCCTCCACGGTGATGGGGCGGCCCCAGACCTAGTTACAGTCCCGGGGAGGCGGCCGGCCCTCCCCGACAGCTCTGGGTCCTAGCTCATTCCATCTGACACCCGTTTGTAAATCGGTTTGCAGAGGAGGTGAGAAAGCTCAGAATGAGATTTTCCCTCCCATGAGGCAGAGGTGGCCCTTCCTGGTTTAAAGCACGTGGACTGAGCCAGCGGAGGTCGCGGGTTGATTTTAGCGGTCCTGCTTCGAGTCAGTGGCCCCACTGGAGGGGCCTTCTCCCCGAGGAGGTGGCGTGTGTTGGTTCGGGGGTCAGGGGAGCCTTTCTTCCGGGCTGACCCTGCGCTGTCTGCATCCTCAGGACGAGTCGAAGCCGCCGTACTCCTACGCGCAGCTGATCGTGCAGGCCATCTCCTCGGCACAGGACCGGCAGCTGACACTAAGTGGCATCTACGCCCACATCACCAAGCACTACCCATACTACCGGACGGCCGACAAGGGCTGGCAGGTGCGCCCGCGCCCGGGGCCCCGACTCCAGGCCGCGTCCCCGGACAGCCAGGGTCAGAAGGGTCGGGCTTGTCCTACTGGCGGCCTGTGGGGTGCCCACAGGAAGCCCAAGTCCTCTGCCCCGTAAGAGGCCAGAAACGTGGCACCGTCCCCGCGCCTCCTGTGCAGGGCGCTAAGTTGGAGACACCGTCCCCGCTGCTTCCAGATGACTTCTTTGATCAGGTCCCTAAGACCTTTGCCAGCACGGGCCCTGAGCAGCGCGTCGCACCCGTTCAGATTTCCTCTGGGGCTGCCCTTTCCCGTTGCTAGTTGGTTCAGTGCAAGCTCCGAACTGGGCCTCTCCTGGACCAGGGTTTCCGCCTGTTGCTCTTTGTCCATGCGGGATAGTCGTGGTCCCGTAGCCAGTTTCCACAGGAAAAACCGCCTTGCCCCTTGCTGCCCAGTTACACGGCCCCTCTCCCTGCGGAGGCCCCGTCCCCAGCATGGACCCTGGGGCCCCGCCACGGAGTCTCCCGGCCGCCGCGCTCACGTCGGGTCAGCCTGGGCTTTGGTTCCTGACCTGCGGTGGCTGAAGACTGTCTCTGCTTTGCCCACAGAATTCCATCCGCCACAACCTCTCCTTGAACCGCTACTTTATTAAGGTCCCTCGTTCCCAGGAGGAGCCCGGGAAGGGGTCCTTTTGGCGGATAGACCCCGCCTCCGAGGCCAAGCTCGTGGAGCAGGCGTTCCGGAAGCGGAGGCAGCGCGGCACCTGCTTCCGCACCCCCTTCGGGCCGCTGTCATCCAGGTGAGCCGCCGCGGCCCTCGGTCGGCCGGCCACCCAGGTGGCCACGGCTTAATTTTTCACCTCTTTTTGAGGGACTAGCTGGGGCCCGCTGAGCCGTGTGCTGGGACAGGAGCAGGGACGGCGGCTCTCAGGCGCTGAGCTGAGGCGCGCGGGCCTGGGGTGAACAAGGAGCGGGTGAATGCACGAGGGCCCTCGGCTTCATCTGCTCTGCACGGACCCCGTCTCCAAAGAAGCGCCTCTTCTGAGCACTGGGGGCTGAGACCCCAGCGAGTTGTTGGGGACACAGTTCAACCCACACGGTGACCAGCACCGCTCTTCGGTTGTGGGCAAGCTGGGGGTGGTGGCACCTGCGCTGGCCTGTGTGTCCAGGGCCGCCTGCGAGCATGAGGGCCGCCCTCAAGGTCACGCTGGTGGTTGGGAGGCTGGTCGCCTACTGCGTGGGAGCCCCCAGGCCAGGAGGAGAGCATGGCCGCTGCTCGGTGTGAGCCGGGTCCTAGGGAGAGGGGGCAGGGTGCGTGTGCTGGGACAAAGGGGGGGCCGGTTCCGGAGGACCTGGCAGGAGCTTGGTCCCCAGCAGTGAGGGTTAGGGCTGCAGGGTGACCGGTCGCTACTGGTTAGAGCACTGGAATAAGCAGACGGGGCCTCGGGCCTGGGAGGGAGACGCATGCCAGCCGAGGGGTCGGAGAAGGGTGGGCCGGGCTCGGGGCCCGGAGTGGTAGGGGCGCTAGTGGTGACCTGAAATGCAAAACAAAGAGCGCCCTGGAGAAGCCGGCACCCAGCTTCCGCCTGTGCGTGCGGTGGCTCCTTGGCCTGTGGCCTCGTGCCATGCGTGCTTGGAGGTCCCTGCAGGGGGCCCTGCTCACTGCACCGCCTGTCCCGGCAGTGGATGTTAGAGCCGGTGGGGGTTCTGTGGCTCACCATCTACGTGAGACAGCTTTGCCCTCTCGGGGGTCCGTCTGTCCAGGGGGAGGTTTGTGCCCGCCCCCACAAAGCCTCTGTTTCTAACACAGAACCGGGACCTCTTTTCTGAGGCCTGGTCCCTTCCGGAGGTGAAGGCCCTGGACCGTGGCCTTGGCCGAGCTGTGAACGCTGGGTGGCGGGGTGGCGCTGCAGGACTGTTGGTGTTGGAAACGCCTCCAAAGACAGGAGCGTCAGGGAGTGCTGGGCACAGGTGGCAGGCGGCTGTTAGGCCGTCGCGCATCCTGACGCATCCCGTCTCCACCTCTCGTGGTGTTTTCTTACGGCCGTGGCCCTCTCTCCCCAGGAGCGCTCCGGCCTCGCCCACCCACCCGGGGCTGATGTCGCCTCGCTCCAGTGGCCTGCAGACCCCAGAGTGCCTGTCCCGGGAGGGCTCGCCCATCCCACATGACCCCGACTTCGGGTCCAAGTTGGCGTCTGTTCCTGAGTACCGGTACTCCCAAAGCGCGCCTGGTAAGAGGGGCTCAGTGCCCTCGGCGGGCGTGGCCGGGGAGGAGCGTCCCGAGTCCCCACTGACCCCGCACCCTCCTTGCAGGCTCTCCCGTCAGCGCCCAGCCGGTGATCATGGCCGTGCCGCCCCGGCCGCCCAGTCTGGTGGCCAAGCCCGTGGCCTACATGCCGGCGTCCATCGTGACGGCCCAGCAGCCGGCGGGCCACGCGATCCACGTGGTGCAGCAGGCCCCGCCGGTCACCATGCTCCGGGTGGTCACCACCTCCGCCAGCTCTGCCAACGGATACATCCTGGCCAGCCAGGCCTCGGCGGGGGCCGCCCATGAAGCAGCAGGCACGGCCGTGCTGGACCTGGGCAGTGAGGCGAGAGGTAACGTGGCCGTGCTGTCGCTGCGCGGGGACCCGCGTGGCTGCCATGGGTCCCCAGGACGTAGAGCCGGGGGCTGCAGAGCCCAGGTCTGGGGACACAGGCTGTCCTGGGGGACAGCGGCTCTCGGGCTGCTGCGTCTCCTCCGCTCTGCGTCTCTTGGGAAGTACATCCTGGAAAGCAGCACCGATGCCGGGCGGCCCCCCGCCCCCCGCAGCACCTCCTGCCCTGCGTCCCTGCAGCAGGCGCGGGGCTGCCTCAGGCTGGCGCCCCAGGGAGCCCTTGGATCCACGCGGAGTGAGAAGCGGCGGCCAGCTCCTGAGCCAGAACCCTGGACCCCAGGGAATTTCTGGGCTCAGTGCTGAGAATGCGTCTGCACCATTGGGGCCCCCCCGACTGCGCGCTGGCCCCGCGGTCCCCTCTGTACCACCCTAGGGCCACGTGCATTTCGGTGGGAGGAGACTAGGTCATGGCTCCAAAAGCAGATCTCTTCACTCCAAGTAGTACATTTTCTTTCTCATGTTACTTTTGGCCTGGTCCAGGGTCAAGGTATTTAAATTTTTTTCTAAAGCCTTATTTTTCTCTCATTTCAAAACGTGCTTTATCAGTGGAGGTTTTGTGTCGAGAACCAGTGTGTTGTCCTGGTGTCCACGCCTCGGGGCCACGTCCACGTTCCCCGCGCCGGCAGAACCAGGCCGAGGTGCGCGTGCACAGGGCTCTGACACACGCTGTCCCCACAGGCCTGGAGGAGAAGCCCACCATAGCGTTCGCCGCCATCCCCGCCGCCAGCCGAGTGATCCAGACGGTGGCCAGCCAGATGGCCCCGGGAGTCCCCGGACACACGGTCACCATCCTGCAGCCGGCCACCCCGGTGACCATCGGGCAGCACCACCTTCCGGTCCGGGCCGTCACTCAGAACGGCAAGCACGCCGTCCCCTCCAATAGTGTAGCCGGCAGCGCCTACGGTGAGACCCCCCCCACTCCCTGGCGGTCCGGGTCGGTGCAGCGCAGGTGTTTCTCCGGTCAGCTTCTTGAGCACCTACTGTGTGCTGGGCAGTGATGTGAGGCCAAAGTGGCCTCGAGGAAACAAGCAAGGCCCAGGTCACAGCTCAGGCCCTGCAGGGCAGCGAGAGGTCGGAAGGGAGGTGAAACAGCCCATTGAGGCAGAGGCCAGGAGCCTCGGGGTCCGGGGGCTCCGCACACAGAAGCCGCAGCAAGAGGAGACAGGGCGGGGCCTGGGGCCGGGGGGCTAGCGCCCAGGTGCCGCCGGGCGTGCTGGGGGCCGGCTCCTAGGTGACGTAGCCCTCGTGTGGCAACTCGTGCCTGCGCTCAGAACAGATCAGTGCTGGTGCCAGTCAGCTTCCCAACGTGCGTCTTCTTTTTCTCCGCCCCAGCCCTCACCAGCCCCCTGCAGCTCCTTGCGGCCCAGGCCAGCTCGTCTACTCCGGTGGTGGTCACGCGGGTGTGCGAGGTGGGGCCCGAGGAGTCGGCGGCGGCGGCAGCGGCAGCGGCGGCCACCACCGCCACCCCCACCACCACCACGCCCACAGCCACCTCTGCCTCCTCCACCGGGGAGCCCGAGGTCAAGAGGTCCCGAGTGGAGGAGCCCGTGGGGACTGTGACCACGCAGGCTGGGGTGATCGCGGCTGCCGGCCTGCAGGGGCCCGGGACCGGGGAGTGACGCCGCCCACCTGGAGGTGGGGTGGGACACTTGCCAGAAGGAGCTCAGGAGCCCGACCGAGGTGGCGACACGGCGGCCGTGCGGGGCCGAGATGAGGAAACTCCACGCAGCCCCGAGCCCGGTGCCACGCGGCCGGGACGCCTCCATCCACCTGCACCGGGACACGTCACCCCCCCTCGTCGGCTTATCTCCTGCCCCTGCTCTGGTTTCAGACAAAAACACATAAACGCGTTCAGACAGCTGATTGTACGATTCTGGGACTGCTTTGTTTCCTCTTCCTATCCCCCCAGCACCACCTTTTCTCCCCAGGCCTGTTGTCCAGGGCATGAGGAGAGGGTCACAGCTCAGTGTCAGGGCAGCCCGGCCCGCAGAAGCCAGGCTCCCGGAGCAGGACAGAGACGCAGCCGGGCGCGGCCGGCGCCTCCGAGGGCAGCCGGGCCCGGGGTCCAGCCCTGTGCACGGGAGACGGGGCGCGGGCCGGGGGCCGCCAGGTCGCAGGCTCTGCTGCGGTTCCTTCTCCCGGAAAGTGACGTGGGAAGGATCGGCACTAACCAGGTGGACGGGGGAGGCCTCGCCTGGCCTCGGACCCCGATCTTGAGGTGAATGTGGAATTCAGGCTGAATCGTAAATCTGGGGCAGATGCAGGAGGGTCATGTGCCCCGAGGTGCCATCTCTGGACGCCGTCGCACCTGGAGGGCTGGTCCTCGCCGGCCTGGATCCCCGAGTGAGTCTGCCGCTCTGTCTGGTAACTTCGGGAAAGACTGACAGCCTCCTGGGTTGGCGTTCAAGCCGGACCAGCTGCTGGATGAAAGGTCGGGCCGAGCCAGCAGGCTGCAGCGCCCAGCGGTGCCCCGGCTGCCCCGGCAGCGAGTGGCTCCTGGTGCTCGAGGAGGGAGCAGGGGGATGGTCACATCGTGTCGCTCCAGAAACAGCAGGGCGTGCGCATCTCCCAGGCCCTGGCGTCTGGTGCCGACACCCCCCGGGACACGCAGCGGCTCTCGAGGCTCCATCGCCAGGCCGCGGTCTCTGCCCCCGACCACCGGTCTGTCTCCAGTCCACCGCCTCCACGCCTGCAGCACTGGCAGCCCCGGGCCTTGTCTGCGGCGCCCACGGGGAGAGCCCAGGCGGCGCTCAGACCTGCGGCCCTCGGAGATGTGAGCAGAGCGAGGGGCAGTTCGAGCTGCCCGGCGAATGCCCAGCCGGGTGCGGTCAGACCTCGGCCCTTCGGTTTCGCTCGGAGGACATTCTCAGGAAACGTCAGGTGACTGAGCTCAGCCCGGCCTTGGCTCCTCTCCTCGCACAGACCACTGGCGGCCCCAGGGGGACGGCTCCCTCCTCCTCTGCGCAGCCGTCCTCAGTCTCCTGCTCCGACGGCTGCACCTCCCAGAGCGGGCGAGCGGCTCGCGGGGCCGGGACCTGCCTGCCCGGGGACCTTGGCTCGGGCGCAACCTCCAGGCAGCGCGGGTTGTTGGCCGATTGGCCCCACTGCCGCCCAGCTGGTTTGATGGCTCCGCCTTGCTGTCCCCACGCAGCCCCGAGCCGGTCGTTTCCACGGCACCAGACTTCCAGTGGCCAGCGAGCTCCTGTGTGCGTCCTGTGAGTTTGCAGACAGACGGGAGGGTGGCAGCGCTGGCCGTCCCGCCCCGGCGGGGAAAGCACGCTCATTCCACGCTGAGGTTTTCTGTTGTTTTCCGTAAACTCGTCTTTTGACCATGTGCCTGGTGTGTGTGGGTGAGAGTGAGTAGGGCTGGTGGCCGGCGAGGGCCCCGGGGTGGCCTGTGGCTCCTTTCGCTTTTCCGCTGCTCGGTCCTGGGCCCGCAGGCCTCCCGCAGGGGGCTGGGCACCCAGACAGCCGGCCGCAGAACACCTCCGGCAGGGCTTCTCGGCCTGGCCTGACCTGACCCCAGGCTTTCCTCGCTTCTTAGGTGCTTTGCTTTCTGTCTGTTGGTGGTGAAGGTCGCGCTGTGTATTCTGGAAGCGGCCCCGGGGGGAGGAGAGGAAGGGGACAGGGGGCCCCGCGGTGACTTTCTGACTTTCTGCCACGCAGAGACTTTGCGGCTCTTTAGCCCCTGCTGGGAAGGAGGAAGGGACCCTGCGAGGCGGGGCCTTGGGGGACTGGCCACTCCACTTTCCCCATAAGCTTCTGGATGGGCTTTTGGTCCTCGGACCAGAAGGTTCGCTTGGCTCTTGCCAGCTCTGGTCCTGGGACCGGTAGCCAGGAGGCCCCGGAGAGGCCAGCTCCCCAAGCAGGAAAGAAAGCCCTGCGCCCCCCAAACCTCCACGCAAGCGAGAGCGCCAGGGAGAGTGACCGGGAGACCCAGCACAGGCGTGGGTGCCAGCCCAGTGAGGCTGAGAAGAGAAGCAGCCAAAATAGTCCGGCCCAGTGCTGGTGGCACTGCAGCTTCCGGTCACCCAGGGCTGGAGTCCACGTGGAGTGAGGGGCCTGGCGAAGGTGCGGCCCCTGCTGGCACGGCTCCCTCCCCACCTGGGCACCTGGGTCGGCCTGCTGGGCTGCTGCTTGGCAAGCGTCATCTGTACTAGAGCCAAATACAGAAAAAGGCGCTCTCTGCAGAGGGAGGCGGTCGCAAAGTGACCCCTTTTAGCTGAGCTTCTCCCCCAGGAGAGCTTAGCACAACCTCGGAAGCACAGAGGGTTGCGGCCCTTTCCTCAGGCGCGTGTCATGCAGCCCGTGAGCCCCTCACCCGAGAAGAGGGAAGCTTAGCTACGTGTGAGAGCGAGTGAGCGCAGCGAGGGCTCCACGGAGCTTCAAGTGCAGTTGATGCAGGTGAATGATCCTGTTTTTCTCCAAAAGCCTCGGGGCTGCCCTGGCCCAGGGAGGTCGCCGTGCCGGGGTCACAGCCGCGGTGCAGCCTCCGCCTCGCCTCGGGGTGTCGCGGCCGCGGCTTCGGGCTGCCTCTCACTGCAGAGCCGAGGGGATGGGGCGCTGCTTGCTGTGAAGTTTCCCAAAGCGACCGTGAGCTCTCCAAGTCTAAAGGGCCTGAGTTGCTAAAGCGAAGCCTCGAGCCACCTGCTTGGCTGCTGGTGAAAGCGGCTTTCCCAGGGCCGCCGGCGGCCACCTGCATCGTACCTCTGTCGAGAAGCAACGGTATTTTAACAAGAACCATTTAAATTATTCACATGTGCTGCTGTGAAGGTGGACCTGTGGCGGGGGGCGCCCAGTTTCTGTCCCTTGTCCTTGACCGTGTCCTGTGCTGTATAAATTCCTCTCTTTCCTCTGGCTCCTTTCTTGAGGCCTGGTGCCCACAGGAGGGTTTAAGTTGCTCAGGACACGGTTCTGTCCACACAGGGTGAACCCGCCTTTCTTGCCGGCCTTTGTGCCCTGTTTCTGTTCCCACCGAGGGCCACTGCCCCTGCCGTGGAGGGCGGGCCCTGGCCCTGCAGGTGCCTCTGTCTGCTCACAGCCTCTCGGTGCCCTTGTGTGACTTCGAGGGGCTCTCCGGGTGCCAGCTGCTCTCACGATGGGGATCAGGTGGCCCGACCGAGACCTGAAATAAGAAGTGGGCCCACTTCACCAGCCTTGTTCAGGGAAGGTGGTTCTGCTCTTACTTGGAAAGCAAGGTCACGGGCCGAATTGTCTCTTTACCCCCAGGCGTCCACGGACCTGTCTGGAGCCGCCGCTGCTGAAGGATTTTCCAGCCCGGGCTCCGCTCTGTTGGTTGGGGGGGACAGTCCCCAACCTGCCCCCGTGGCGCCCTGGGCAGGGTCCACGCTCCTGGCCCTGCTGGTGGTCCCCAGGCACAGCCCGGCTGGTTCCTGGGGCGGTGGAGGTGATGGGACTGTCGGGGACACAGGCAGCTGAGCAGAGGGCAGGTCAGAGGCCTGGCGTCTCTGAGTCTGATGAGACCGAGCACCTGCAGCAGCCGCTGCCGAAGGGACCGTCCTGCTCCTGTCCAGCGGTCAACCCTGCTGCCTGAGGACAGGCCCCCTGCAGAGGGACGCTCTGCTGGCCCCAGGACGAGCCTCCGTGCTGCGTTTCCACGCAGGACGGAAGTGGGAATCTGTTCCCGAGTGAGCGCACGCCTCGGGGTCCTTGGAGCCTTCCTCGCCCCGACGGCCGGTCCTGGCTGCTCAGGGTTTTAGGAAAGAGTGAGGGGGGCAGTTGTTTGATTTCTGGGCATTTTCTTTCTCTCTAGGGAGAAACCCCACTCAAAGGATCTCACTTGTTCCTTGTCCCTGCTTGTCACCCCAGTAGCCATTGGGGAGATGTCGTGAGAAGACAGATCCTGGGGCCCAGGGGAGGCAGACACGCTTCTCTGCGCCTTGACCAGCCGGGTGGCGGCTGCAGGCCCCCCTCCCGGGCCCCCAGGCTGACGAGCGAGGGCGTCTCCAGGCTTAGTCACCTCTTTGGCTTCCGAGGGAGACCAAAGGGGTCTCCAAGCTGCTCTCGGCCGGTTGCCCGACCACTTCCTTCAAGAATTGGAAGAGTTCTGATTTCTGATTCTTTACTTTATGTTTCCTGGAACCGTTTGCTCGTTGGCTGCATCCCGCTGTTCGCTGGCGGTTTACTCTGTCTCAGAAACAGTAGCATGTGCAGGGGAGGCGGCATGTGGGTCTGCCCCGGGCCTGGGGCTCTATGCCCTCCTGAGCTGCGGCCCGCAGCCCGGGGAGCCGTCGTGACCTGCCCCCGAGTTCTGAACGTATGGGCTGAGCTGGGCTGAGGCCTGCGACTCTGACGTGGCTTTTTGGGTGGGTGCGTGAAGTTAACTGGCCTAAAGGATCATGAACTACACCTGTGGCCGCTTAAGTCCTTAGCCTCTAAATTTCTGGGTTAACAGGATGGAGTTTTTCTTTTTGAATCAGTAAAAGGGGGATTTAAAAATCAAATATTTTCGACTGGGCTCGTCCCTCCTCCCCTCCCCTCTCCCTTCGGGCGGGGCTCTCTGGATCCCTGACAGGCGGGAGCTCAGCTGGCCCGCTGTCTGGGTTCTGTTTCAGGGCGGGGCCAGGGAGGAAAGAGAAAAGAGTGTCCCAGGGTCTGGCTTACACGCAGGCCCCGGCGCCCGTGAGGGAGGGATCAAATCCAGCATGGGTTGTTTTTTCTTCTCTGACCGAAAATTCTCCTGTAAAGATCATTGGGGGGGTGGGTGCTTTTAGGGGTGTGTCTGTGTGTGTGAGTGTTTTTGTTTTGTTGTTTTGTTTTGTTTTACAGTGGCTGTCTAAAGTATTTTTCACAATACGTTTAATCACCAGTGCTTTAAAAAGCGGTAGTACCCTATAAAGTGGGAATTGAGGTGCCAGAGCGTTGGATGGGAAGTTTAGGTCATGTCGTGTTGCAGTGTTTCACCAGCTGAAGGTGACATCTGGCCTAGGGACGCCCTGGAGGGGTGGCACAGCCCCGGCGGGGGGCAGGACCCGCCCCACCACCGGGAAGACGGGACCGCTGCAGCTGGGCCGGCCCGCGTTTTCATTTCAAATGGGATACAGTATTTTTTTAATAAGGAGCCATACCTTTTTTTTAAAAGTTTGAGATCTGAATGTGATTTCTAATTGTATCAGACGTTAATGTTTTAAAGCTATAACAAAGTTTAAAATTTCTACTTTTTGGTTTTCATTTATTTTAACTGTTCTTTTATCTTATTAAATTGTTGTATGTGGATGTGGGGAAGCTTTGTTTCTCCTCTTAGCATTTGTTTCTATAACCAGAAATAAAATTATATATTAAATGACACGGGGCCCTGGTGTGGTCTTGTGAGAGTGGCTGCTGAGGGACAGATGGACAGGTGGGCAGCCAGCCTGAACACGCAGCTCCCCCTGCCACACTCCCCGAGGGGCTGTCATGGGGGGGTGCGCCTTCTCGTTTGTCCTCCAAGGCCCACCCCCGGGAAGCAGCTGATCTGGCCAGGACACGGTCCATGCGGTGCCTCTGGTTTCCTGGGCTCCGCATCCCTAGGTTCCCTGAGGAAGACAGCTTACACCTGCCCAGATGTGTGGGGACCAGTGCCCTTGTCCCTGGGTCGTGCCTCGGCGGGGAGGTTGGGGTGGGGGCAGGGACTTGGGAGTCAGACTCGGGTCAGAGTCCAGCTGCAGGAGCAGCTCCATTTCTTCATGTGCGGAATCGCACCCCCAAGTGTCCTAAGGGCGTGGGGACAAGGGCACAGCAACTGCGGGGGCGGGGGGGGGGCGCGGCGGGCTGCCTGCTCTCCCCGCGGAGGCAGCCACCTACCATCACATCACCCGAAGGGGCTGCTGTTGCGGGGCTGGATGGAAACGCGTCTGCCACCAACCCATCATTTGTCAAGGTGTAACAGCATCTGTCACGCGGGGCTGTCACTGCCCGGAGTACTGCCCTGTGTCCCCTCGCAGTCTGCACGGTGGAGATACTGTGGACAACACACCCTTCAGAATTACTAGAAATTGATTTTTCCGTCCTGAGCCTGTTGCCTTGTCTGTACAATAAATACCCATAGCCTATGATTTAGGGTGAGAACAGAGTAAGATTTTTTTTTTTTTGCTTTTTTTAGGGCTACATCTGCCGCATACGGAGATTCCCAGGCTAAGGGTCGAATCAGAGCTACAGCTGCCAGCCTACACCACAGCCACAGCAAGGCCAGGTCAGAGCTGCGTGTGACCTAAACCACAGTTCATGGCAACCCCGGATCTTTTAGCCCACTGAGCAAGGCCAGGGATTGAACCCGCAACCTCTTGGTTCCTAGTCAGATTCGTTTCCGCTGTGCCACCACTTAACTCCTGAATAAGATTTTTTCCTGAATAAGAATTTTTTTTAAAGCAGCACGTACAGCCCATGATAGGTGCTAAATAAAATGCGACCTCTAAAAAATTAAACTTGAGAGGGAGTTCCCATTTTGGCACCGAGGAAACGAATCCGATTAGTTTCCGTGAGCACGCGGGTTCGATTCCCTAGCCCGGCTCAGAGGGTCATGGATCCAGTAGTTGCCCTGAACTCTTGTGTAGATCACAGACGCGTCTGGGATCCAGCGTTGCTGTGGCTGTGGTGTAGGCTGGCGGCTGCAGCTCCGATTTGACCCCTAACCTGGGAACTTCCATACGCCATGGGTGCAGACCTTAAAAATAAACGAAAAACAAAACTGAGAGCCGCAGCCGTTCCTTACAAACTGCTGGACGCAGATCCAGCCCACGACCGCACTTAGTGTTAAGTTTCAGGCGGCACTGAACACAGGGTCTGCACGGGACAGAGCGGACTGTGTTAATGAAAAAGCGAAGTTGCTGAGGCCGGTGACGGGCTGCTCCAAACGGCGCCGGATGCCCTGAGTCCGGCGCCGCGCGGGGATCCCGGGTGCCGTAGCTCCGTGCTGCGGAGGTTCCGGTGTCTTGAGATCTGGAGGTGCTCAAATCCCGCGGCGGCCGGAGCGCTGAAGGCCCCGCCCGCTCGCCCCGTCCTGAGACGCTCAGTCAAAGCCCATTGGTCGGCGGCCTGCGCGCCCTGTTCACGTGATGTGTCACGTGACGCGAACCCGGACGCGGCGTCGCGGAGGGCTGTTCTCCAGCAGTGGCCGGCGACTGCGGCTCGCAGGCTGCGTCTCGTGGAGGCGGCGGCGGCGGCGGCGGGATGTTCACGGCCGGGGCCGAGAGTCTGCTCCGTCAGGCCAGGTAGGCCTGCGCCTTTCCTTTGGGGCAGCTGGTGGTGGGTTTCGGAGCTCGTCCCGCTCTAGAGACCCGGGGGGCCGGGAGGACACGCAGGCCAGGCGCGGGCGGTGAGGAGGTCCCGGGAAGGCCGAGCTGGGCCCGTGAGGAGATGGCTTCTGTAAGCCGCTTCCTCGCCGACTGAGCAGTCGTGAGAGAAAGCAGACGTAGGCTCGGAGTGAAACTCCACAGTCCATCAGACAGCCTGAGACTTGATGCTGCTTGTTTGAGAGGAGAATGCAGCCGGAACCACAGGCTCCCGGTAAACTTGAGAAGAACCCTCCAAACTGTATTTGGAGCTGGAGCAGTTGATGGGAAAGATTAGGATCGTGGAAGCTTCTGTGGTCCTGGTCAAGGAAGATCTGGAGTGCATCCTAGGTTCTAAAGGCGATGAACAGGGCAGAAATAAACTGTGGTCAAATAACCAGGTGAAATTCTGTTAGAAAAGTGTTTCGAGGGTTTGTAGCACCATATCTAAGTCCAGAATAGTCTGTATTTCCTTAATGTTCTAATATTGAAGTCCCAGTAGTACAGTTGAAGTTCACTTGAATTTAGGAGCTGTGTTAAGTGAAAACAGCTGCCTTTAAATTGGAGTGTAATTATTGACGTATTAGTTTCAGGTGTGCAACATAATGATACAGTATTTTTGTGGATTATATGCTATTTAAAGTTATTATAAAATGTTGGCTGTATTTCCTGTGATGTATAATATATCCTTATAGCTTATTTATTAAGTAGTAGATTGTGTTCTAATTCCCTGTCCCTACCGTGCCCCATCAGTAACCACTGCTGTTATTTTTATATCCGTACATCTGTTTCGTTGTATTCATCCATTTTTTTTTAGATTCCACGTGTAAATGATAACATGCTTTATTTATCTTCCTCTGCCTGACATTTCACTAAGCATATTACTCTCCAGGTTTATCCATGCTGTTACCAGCTGTAGAATTTCATTGTTTTTATGACTGAGTAGTAGTTCATTGTAAACAGGTGCCACCTCTTCCTTCTTTACACACCTTTGACGGCTACTTCGGTTGCTTCCCTGCCTTGGCAGTTGTCGGTAGTGTTACTGTGAATGTTGGGGTGCATGTACTTTTTCAAAGTAGTCTTTTCATTTTCTTTGGACGTATACTGAGGAATGGAATTGCTGGATCATTAAAAGTGGTTTTGTTGTTGTTGTTATTGTTGTTGTTGTTTTTCATTTTTCGCTGCCCTGGGGCATATAGAGTTCCTGGACCTGGGATCAGACTGCAGCTGCGGCAACGCCAGAACCTTAACCCACTGTGCTGGGCCGGGGATTGAACTTTCGTCCCAGTGCTCAGGCCACAGCAGGAACTCCCTATTTTTAGTATTTTGAGGAACTGTTTTCCATAGTGGCAGCACCAATTTACATGCCCACCAACAGTGTACTAGGGTTCTCTTTTCTCCTCGACTTTTGTTCTTGTGGTCTTTTTGATGACAGCCACTCTTGATAGGTGTGAGGTATTATTTCATTGTGGTTTTGATTTGCATTTCTCTGATGATGGCTGCGTTGAGTGTCTTCTCATGTGCCTGTTGGTCATCTGTATGTCTTCTTTGGGAAACTGTCTGTTCAGGTCTTGTGCCCATTTTTTAATCGAGTTGTGTGGAGTTTTTTGATATCGAGTTAAATGAGCTGTTGATTTATTTTGGATATTGCCTCCTTATGCCATTTGCAAATATTTTCACCCCCTCAGCAGGTTGTATTTTCATTTTATCAATGGTTTTCTTTGCTGTGCAAATCTTTTTTTTTTTTTTTTGGGTTTGTTTGTTTTGTCCTTTTTTTTGTTGCTGCCTTTTGTCATTTTATGGCCGCGCCCGCGGCATGTGGAGGTTCCCAGGCTAGGGGTGTAATCGGAGCTGTGGCCACTGGCCTGCGCCGCAGCCACAGCAACGCAGGATCCGAGCCGCGTCTGCAACCTACACCACAGTTCACGGCAACGCCGGATCGTTAACCCACTGAGCAAGGGCAGGGATCGAACCCGCAACCTCATGGTTCCTAGTCGGATTCGTTAACCACTGCGCCACGATGGGAACTCCTGTCTTTTTTTTTTTTTTAAGGGCCGTATTCTGCAGCATATGAAAGTTCCCGGACTAGGGGTCGAATCAGAGCTGTATCTGCTGGCCTACGCCACAGCTTTGGCAAAGCCAGATCCTTAACCCACTGAGCAAGGCCAGGGAGCGAACCTGCGTCCTCATGGATGCTAGTTAGGTTCATTTCCACTGAGCCACGAGGGGAACTCCATTTGCTGTGCAAATCTGTTAAGTTTAACTATATCTCATCTGTTTATTTTTCGGGTTTGTTGCTGTATTAGGATACAGAGTCAAAAAATTACTGCCACACTTGATGTCAAAGAATTCTGCCTATTTTCTTTCCTAGGAGTTTTATGGTTTCCAATCTTACATTTAGGTCTTTAATGCATTTTTAGTTTATTTTTGTATATGATATGAGAAAATAAAATTTCATTCTTTTACATGAAGCTGTCCAGTTTTACCAGCACAACTTATTGAAGGGACTATCTTTTCCCCATTATATATTCTTGCCTTCTTTGTTACAGATTTCGTTCTGATGGTCCTTTTATTTTTTTTTAACTCAGTGAATTTTATTATATTTATGGTTGTACAACCGTTACCACAACCCAGTTTTACAAGGTTCCCACCCCAAACCCCCAGTCCATCTCCCCACATACACACCTGTCTCCTTTGAAAACCATAAGTTTTCAAAGTTTGAGAGTCAGTTTCCCTTCTGCAAAGAAGTTGATTGTGTCCTTTTTTTCTTTTTTTTAATTTTTTTATTTTTGCATTATAGCTGGTTTACAGATTTCTGTCAAATTTTCCAACTGCACCACATGGTGACCTGGTTACATGTACATATATGGATTTGTCACATGTGATTAGACGTAGTTCCCTGTACTATACAGCTGAATCTCCTTGCTTTTCCATCACCGAAGCACTAGTTAACCACTTTCCCTCCCACCCCCTCCCCCGCCCCCTTGGCAACCACAGGTCTGTTCCCCAAGTTCGTGATTTTCTTTTCTGTTGAGAGGTTCATTTGTGCAGTATATTAGACTCTAGTTATAAGTGATATCATATGGCATCTGTCTTTCTCCTTCTGACTTGCTTCACTCAGTATGAGGGTCTCTAATTCCATCCATGTTGCTGCAAATGACATTTTATCCTTTTTATGGCTGAATAGTATTCCATCATATATATACCACATCTTCCTAATCCAGTCATCTGTCGATGGACATTTGGGTTGTTTCCATGTCTTGGCTATTGTGAATAGTGCTGCAGTGAACATGCGTGTGCAAGTGTCTTTTTCAAGGAAATTTTTGTCTGGATATATGCCCAAGAGTGGGATTGCTGGGTTATATGGTAGTTCTATGTATAGTTTTCTAAGGTGCCTCCATACTGTTTTCCATAGTGGTTGTACCAGCTTACATTCCCACCAACAGTGCAGGAGGGTTCCCTTTTTTCCACACCCCCTCCAGCAATTGTTGTTTGTGGACTTGTTAATGATGACCATTCTGACTGCTGTGAGGTGGTATCTCATGGTAGTTTTGATTTGCATTTCTCTAATCATCAATGATGTTGAGCATTTTTTCATATGCTTGTTGGCCATCTGTATATCTTCTTTGGAGAAAAGTCTATTCAGGTCCTTTGCCCGTTTTTCAGTGGGGTTGTTGGCCTTTTTGCGGTTGAGCTGCATCAGTTTGTATATTTTAGAGATTAAGCCCTTGTCAGTTGCATCATTTGAAACAATTTTCTCCCATTCTGTAGGTTGTCTTTTAGTTTTCTTTTGTGTTTCCTTTGCTGTGTAAAAGCTTCTCAGCTTGATTAGGTCCCATTGGTTTATCTTTGCTTTGATTTCTGTTGCTTTGGGAGACTGACCTGAGAAAACATTTGTAAGGTTGATGTCGGAGAATGTCTTGCCAATGTTTTCTTCCAGGAGTTTAATGGTGTTTTGTCTTATATTTAAGTCTTTAAGCCATTTAGAGTGTATTTTCGTGCATGGTGTGAGAGTGTGTTTTAGTTTCATTGATTTGCTTGCAGCTGTCCAAGTTTCCCAGCAATGCTTACTGAAAAGACTTTTCTTTTTCCCATTTTAAGTTCTTGCCTCCTTTGTCAAAGGTCAGTTGGCCGTAAGTGTCTGGGTTTATTTCTGGGCTCTCTATTCTTTTTTTTTTTGTCTTTTTGCCTTTTATCTAGAGCCACACCCACGGCATATGGAGGTTCCCACGCTAGGGGTCTAACAGGAGCTGTAGCTGCCGGCCTACGCCACAGCCACAGCGACGTGGGATCCGAGCCACTTCTGCAACCTACACCACAGCTCACAGCAATGCCAGATCCTTAACCCACTGAGCAAGGCCAGGGATTGAACCCACAACCTCATGGTTCTTAGTCGGATTTGTTAACCACTGAGCCACGAAAGGAACTCCCTGGGCTCTCTATTCTGTTCCATTGGTCCGTATGTCTGTTTTGGTACCAGTACCACACTGTCTTGATTACTGTGGCTCTGTAATATTGCCTGAAGTCTGGGAGAGTTATGCCTCCTGCTTGGTTTTTGTTCCTCAGGATTGCTTTGGCAATTCTGGGTCTTTTGTAGTTCCAAATAAATTTTTGGATTGTTTGTTCTAGTTCTGTGAAGAATGTCATGGGTAATTTGATAGGGATTGCATTGAATCTGTAGATAGCTTTGGGTAGTATCGCCATTTTTACAATATTAATTTTTCCGATCCATGAGCATGGAATATCTTTCCATTTCTTTGTTATCTTCTTTGATCTCCTTGATTAATGTTTTGTTGTTCTCTGCATATAAGTCTTTCACCTCCTTGGTCAGGTTTATTCCCAGGTATTTGATTTTTTGGGGTGCTATTTTAAAAGATAAAATATTTTGGTATTCTTTTTCTAATATTTCATCGTTATTATATAGAAATGCAATTGATTTCTGAAGGTTAACCTTATATCCTGCTATTTTACTGAATTTGTTGATCAGTTCCAGTAATTTTGGAGTTGAGTCTTTGGGGTTTTCTATATATAGTATCATGTCCTCTGCATACAGTGACTGTTTTACTTCTTCTCTTCATATTTGGATGCCCTTTATTTCTTCTGTTTGTCTTATTGCTGTAGCTAGGACTTCTAATATTATGTTGAATAATAGTGGCAAGAGTGGGCATCCTTGTCTTGTTCCAGATTTTAGTGGGAAGGCTTTCAGCTTTTTTCCATTGAGTATTATATTTGCCGTGGGTTTTTCATATATGGCCTTTATTATGTTAAGGAATGTTCCCTGTATTTCCACTTTGGTAAGAGTTTTGATCATGAATGGATGTTGGACTTTGTCAAATGCTTTTTCTGCATCTATTGAGATAATCATGTGGTTTTTGACTTTTCTTTTATTAATGTGGTGTATGATGTTGATTGATTTGTGTACGTTGAACCATCCTTGTGCACCTGGGATGAATCCCACCTGGTCATGGTGTATGATCTTTTTGATATGCTGTTGGATTCGGTTGGCTGAAATTTTGTTGAGAGTTTTTGCATCTATATTCATCAAAGATATTGGCCTATAGTTCTCTTTTTTTGTGGTGTCTTTGTCTGGTTTTGGAATTAAGGTGATGTTGGCATCCTAGAATGTCTTAGGGAGTGTTCCTTCTTCTTCAACCGTTTGCAAAAGCTTAAGGAGGATGGGTATGAGTTTCTCTTTGTATGTCTGGTAGAACTCACCTGTGAAGCCATCTGGTCCTGGACTTTTTATTTGTAGGAAGTGTTTTGGTGACAGACTCAATTTCATTTCTAGTGATTGGTCTGTTCAGTTGATTTATTTCTTCTTGATTCAGTTTTGGGAGGGTGTAAGACTCTAAAAAGTTGTTCATTTCTTCTAGATTATCAAATTTGTTGGCATACAGTTGTTCATAGTATTCTCTCATAGTTTTTTGTATTTCTATAATATCCGTTGTAATTTCTCGTTTTTCATTTCTTATTTTATTTGGGTTTTTTCTCTCCTCTTTTTGGTGAGTCTAGCCAGAGGTTTGTCAATCTTGTTTACCTTTTCAAAGAACCAGCTCTTGGATTTATTGATTTTTTTCTATTTTTTGAATCTCTATTTTATTGATTTCCTCTCTGATCTTAATGATTTCCTTCCTTCTGCTGACTTTAGGGTGTTTTTGTTCTTCTTTTTCTAATTCAATTAGGTGATGGGTTTAGGTTGTCTATTTGAGATTTTTCTTCTTTTTTGAGGACTCTAATGCTATGAACTTCCCTCTGAGCACTGCTTTTGCAGCATCCCATAGATTTGGGGTTGTGTCTTCATTCTCATTTGTCTCAAGGTATTTTTTAATTTCCTTCTTGATTTCCTCATTGACCCATTCGTTTTTTAGTAGCATGTTGTTTAGTCTCCATGTAGTATGTTTTTTCTCATTTCCTTTCCTGTGGTTGATTTCTAGTTTCATGCCTTTGTGGTCAGAGAAGATACTTGAAATAATTTCTATACTCTTAAATTTGTTGAGGTT
>PVHT021183577.1:1728582-1773938 GCA_004024745.2 Catagonus wagneri
CTCTGTGCCCCAGTATGTGATCTATCCTTGAGAATGTTGCATGTGCACTTGAGAGGAATGTATATTCTGAGTTTTGGGGATGTAATGTCCTGAAAATGTCAGTTAGGTCTAACTTTTCTATTGTATAATTTAGGATCTCTGTTGCCTTACTGATTTTCTGTCTAGAGGATCTGTCCATTGATGTGATTGGAGTGTTAAAGTCTCCTACAATTATTGTATTGCCATCTATTTCTCCTTTTATGTCAGATAGTACTTGTTGTAAGTACTTGGGTGCTCCTATATGAGGGGCATATATATTGACAATTGTAATATCCTTTTCTTGAATGGATCCTTTAACCATTAAGTAATGTCCTTCTTTATCTTTCTTTATGGCTTTCACCTTAAAGTCTGTTTTGTCTGATATGAGTATTGCCACTCCTGTTTTCCTTTCTTGTCCGTTGGCATGAAATGTCTTTCCCCATCCCCTCACTTTCAATCTATCTGTGTCCTTTGCTCTAAGGTGAGTCTCTTGTAGGCAGCAGATTATAGGTTTTTGCTTATTTATCCATTCTGCTGCGCTGTGTCTTTTGATTGGAGCATTCAGACCTTTGACATTTAAGATGATTATTGATAGATATGTATTTATTGCCATTTTAGATCTTGTTTCCAGTTGATTCTATGTTTCTCTTTTCTTTTTTTGGATGGATGAGTTCCAATTATTTTATACGTAAGTTCTTTTCTTTTCAGTATTTGTGGATTAGATGTCCCATTTTGGTTTACGGTTGCTCTGTTTTTTAAGAATGTTAACACCTTCTTATGTCTGCTTGCTGTGGCCTGATTACCATATAGGCTTAACACGTCGTTAAGAAAAGAAAATAAAAAAAGAGTAAAGGTAAAAAAGGTTTTTTTTAAAGTTAAAAAAACATAAAAAAGAAATAGTCTATGTTTTCCTACTTTCCCTCCCCACACTGTATGAGATTGTTGTCTCTTTTTTTTTGTAATTTAATTTATTTTAACTAACTTATTTATTTATTTTAGCATCTTCATGTTTAGATGTGTATGCTGGCTTATTTGAATGATTGCTTTCCAATTGTGGTTTCCTCCATTCTAATTCTCACTTTTTACTTTTCTTTCTTTCATTTTCTTTTTTTTTTTAATAGGAACTTTTTCAGCATTTCTTTTAGAAAGGGTTTAGTATTGCTGTACTCTTTTAGCTTTTGTTTATTGGGGAAATTCTTTATGTTCCCTTCTATTTTAAATGATATTCTTGCTGGGTAGAGTATTCTAGGTTGCAGTCCTTTTCCCTTCAGCACTTTAAGTATATCTTGCCATTCCCTTCTAGCCTGTAATGTTTCTGTAGAGAAATCAGCTGACAGCCTTATGAAGGATCCCTTGTAATTAACACGTTGCTTTTCTCTTGCTGCCTTTAGGATCCTCTCTTTATCTTTAATTCTTGCGATTTTTAATATAATATGCCTTGGTGTGGGTCTGATTGGGTTCAGCTTGTTTGGGGCCCTCTGTGTATCCTGTATCTTGATGTCATATTCTGTCAGATTTGGAAAGTTTTCAGACATAATTTCTTCAAATATTTTTTCAATGCCCTTTTTCTACTCCTTCTGGAATTCCTATTATGCATAAAATGGGCCGTTTTATATTATCCCATAGATCTCTTTTATTGCTTTCATGTTTTTTCATTTGATTTTCTGTCTGCTGTCCTGATTGTGTGATTTCCATTATTCTATCTTCTACGTCAGTAATTCTTTCCTCTGCATTATTCAAACTGCTCTTTATTGCCTTTAGCTCAGTTTGCATCTCTTCACATGAGTTTTCTAGCTTTTCTTGGCTCCTCCTTATGTTTTCTATTTCCTTTCTAAGGGAATCTGCATTGCTGTTTGCATCTTCTCTAAATTCCTGAATATTCAGCCTTAATTCTTCAAGTATTTTCGTTACCTCCCTTCTGAACTCCCTTTCTGTCAGACTGCAGAAATCAGTTTCATTGTTGGCTGCTTTAAATGACTTGTCCTGTTCTTTTAACTGGGAATGATTTTTGAGCTTCTTCATCTTGCTTGCGGTTTTCTTTTTCTGTGAGTTTGCGGAAGCCACACTGTATTCTTTTAAGGCTACTTCTAGGGAGGAGCACCCCTTTGTATTTTTTTGGTGGGGTTATTATTTATTTTTGGTGTGGGAGTTTGAATATTTGGTGTCTTTTTCTTTGGAGTGAGCAGGCTGTTGTCTCAATGGTACTCTGAGTGTTCTCTGGGAGAATGTAGAAATGGCTAATGTCAACAGTTGGTGCCTAGTCTCTGTGCTCTCAATTGCAGGAAGGTGGCGCTGTCTACTCCTAGTTGCCCAGCCCTGGGAAATGGTCATGAGCTCTAGGCAGATCTACCAGGTGTCCAGAGCATTTGGCAGTAGCCACAGCAGGAAGTATGATTTCCCCGGGGAGTGAAAACCATGAAAGCTAGTGTTTGATTGCAAAGTCCTCTTTGAGGTGATTGGGACCACAGGGGGTACCTGTCAGAGGCTGGTTCAGCAGGCTGGCGTTGGCTCCGCCCCTCCGCTGATGCTTGCTCGTGGGTTGGCATGGGTTCCTGGCTCCAGCGGCTGGCGCCGGCTCTGCCCCTCTGCCAATGCTGGCTCCTTGTGGTCGCGTAGGGCTTCGCCCACAGAGATGCTAACTGTGGGCTGGTGCAGGCTCTTAGCTCCGTGGACTGGCACAGGGCCCCCCTGCCATGCTGGCTGGCTCAGGCTCCTGGCTCCAGGACCTGGCACAGTGCTCCGCCGGACCGTCAGTGCTGACTCCACGGGCTTCAAGGCATGGGCTCCGCCCCCGCCCCCATTGACTCCGCCCCACTGCCCCTGCTGTCTCTGTGGCACGGGTTCCGCCGCCCCGCCCTCCAGGCTAGTTCAAGGTGCTTCCTATGGCGGTCATCCCCTCCTCCTCTCCTCCTCCCTGACAGTGGAGGCTTGCCTCCCCTGCGGGACCAGACTTCCCCGATTCCCTCTGTCCTGGCTTTACACTCCACAGTCCATAGAGTATCGCCCTCCCTCTGGTGCACTGCTCCCTGGCCTATCCCCGCAACCACCACCGGCCTCAGCCCTCTCCCAGGGACTAACCTCAGGAGCCTGTGTCTCAGCTCCCAGGCACCGCCTGGCGCCTCAGGCTGTGGTGTCTGTGCCGGTATTCAGGTTGTCTGTGGAGTCTCTAACTCCAATTTTCCATTCTCAATCCAGCTGCTGCGTTTTTCTCAGGCTTTGAGGTCCCTCTAGGTCCGTTGATTGTTGGTTAGGTGGCTTCCCAGGGTGTGGGTTCCTTTTCTTTTTCACAGCTTCCTCCTTGGCATGCTGGGTGCCCTCCTGATTCCTTTTTTCTCTCTCTCTCATTTTTCTGTTGTTCTACTCACTTATTTCAAGAATTTCTTGCAGATTTTGGAGGTTTAGATTAATCAGCATTCAGATGATGTTTTGTCTGAGTTATTTTATATTTAGATATGTTTTTTGATGTATTTGTGGGGGAGGGTGAGCGTGACCTCTTACTCCTCTGCCATCTTGCCGCCGTCTCCTAGGGTCTCTTTCACTGTGCAAATCTTTTAAGTTTAACTAGATCTCATCTGTTTATTTTTTGGGTTTGTTTCCTTTCTGTATTAGAATACAGTGTCAAAAAATTACTGCCACGCTTGATGTCAAAGAATATTCTGCCTATTTTCTTTCCTAGGAGTTTCATGGTTTCCAATCCTACATTTAGGTCTTTAATGCATTTTTAGTTTATTTTTGTATATGCTGTGAGAAAATGAAATTTCATTCTTTTACATGAAGCTGTCCAGTTTTACCAGCACAACTTATTGAAGGGACTATCTTTTCCCCATTATATATTCTTGCCTTCTTTGTTATAGATTTCTTTCTGATGATCCTTTTTTTTTTAACTCAGTGAATTTTATTATATTTATGGTTGTACAACCGTTACCACGACCCAGTTTTACAAGGTTCCCATCCCAAACCCCCAGCCCATCTCCCCACACACACACCTGTCTCCTTTGAAAACCATAAGTTTTCAAAGTTCATGAGTCAGTTTCCCTTCTGCAAGAAGTTCATTGTGTCCTTTTTTTAAGATTCCACATATAAGTGATAGCATGTGACGTTTGTGTCTCACTAACTTCACTTAGCGTGATAATTTCTAGGCCTATCCATGTTGCTGCAAATGCCATAATTTTATTCCTTTTTATGTCTGAGTAATATTCCATTGTCCATTCCACATCTTGTTTATCCACTCCTCTGTCGATGGACATTAAGGTTGCTTCCATGTCTTAGTTATTGTATATAGTGCTGAAATAAACATTGGGGTATATGTATCTTTTCAAGTTATGGTTTTCTCTGGATAAATGCCCAGGAGTGGGATTGCTGGATCAAATGGTAATTCTAGGAGTTCCCATCGTGGCTCAGTGGTTCAGGAACCTGAGTAGTATCCATGAAGACACGGGTTTGATCCCTGGCCTTGCTCAGTGGATTAAGGATCTGGCATTGCCATGAGCTGTGATGTAGGTTGCAGGCCCAGCTTGGATCCCACGTTGCTATGGCTATGGTGTAAGCCAGCAGCTACAGCTCCAATTTGACCCCTAACCTGGGAACCTCCATATGCTACGTGTGGGGCCCTAAAAAGACAAGAAAAAAAAGATTGCTGTGTCTAGTCATGGCCTTTTGTGGTTCCATATAAGTTTTAGGATTATTTGTTCTAGTTCTGTGAAAAATGTCATGGGTATTTTGACAGGGATTGCATTAAACTTGTAGATTGCTTTGGGTAGTATGGACATTGTAGCATTATTCTTTCAACCCATGAACATGAGATTTCTTTCCATTTCTTTGTATCCTCTTCAGTTTCCTCCATCCCTGTTTTTTAGTTTTCAGAGTATAGGTCCTTCACTGCCTTTAAGTTTTTCCTAAGTATTTTATTCTTTTCAACATGAGTTTAGCAAAGTTTTCTTGCCTTTTCTGATAGTTTTTTACTAGTGTATAGGAAAGCAGCAGATTTCTGAATATTAATCTGTATCCTGCAATTTTACTGAACTTATTTACTAGTTTGAATAGTTTTTTGGTGGCAAATTCAGGCTTCTTTACATAGCATATCACATCATCTGCAAATAGTGACAGTTTTACTTCTTCCCTTCCAATGTGATACGACTTTTATTTATCATTCTAGTCTGATTGCTGTGGGTAGGACTTCCAATAGTGTGTTAAATTAAAGTGGTGAGAGTGGGCATCCTTATCTTGTTACTGATTTTAAAGAAAAAGCTTTCAGTGTTTTACCATTGACTATGAGGTTATCTGTGGGTTGGTCATAATAGCTTTTATTATGTTGAGGTATGTTCTATGTATACCAACTTTGATGAGAGTTGTTATCATGAATGGATTTTGAACTTTGTCAGATGCTTTTTCTGTGTCTGTAAAGATGATCATGTGAATTTCATCCTTCCTTTTATTAAGGTGGTATTTTACTTTGATTGACTTGTAGATGTTGAACCATTCTTGTGACCTGGAATAAGTCCCACTTGATCATAGTGTGTATGGTCTTTTTTATATATTGTTGGATTGGGTTTGCTGATACTTTGGTGAATATTCCTGCATCTATATTCATCAGATATATTGGCTTATAATTTTTTTTGTAGTGTCTGACTGGTTTTGGTATCATAGAATGAATTTGGAATAGTTTGAGGATAGCTATTATCTCTTCTTTTTAGGGCCACACCTGTGGCATATGGAGGTTCCTGGGCTAGGGGGTCAAATCAGAGCTGCAGCTGCTGGTCTACACCAGAGCCACGGCAGCTCCAGATCCAAGCCACATCTGTGACCTACACCACAGCTCATCCAAGCCACATCTGTGACCTACACCACAGCAGATCCTTTAACCCACAGAGCCAGGCCAGGGATTGAACCTACGTACTCGTAGATACTAGTCAGGCCCTTTGCTGAGCCACAAGGAGAACTCCTATCGTCTCTTCTTGCTGTGTTGATAGAATTCCGTTGTGAAACTATCAGGTTCTAGACTTTTTTTTTTTTTTTTTTTTTTTTGTCTTTTTGTCTTTTCTAGGGCCGCACCCGCAGCATATGGAGGTTCCCAGGCTAGGGGTCTAACAGGAGCTGTAGCTGCCGGCCTGCCCCACAGCCACAGCAACGCGGGATCCGAGCTGCGTCTGCAGCCTACACCACAGCTCATGGCAACGCCGGATCCTTAACCCACTGAGCAAGGCCAGGGATCGAACCCGCAACCTTATGGTTCCTAGTCGGATTCGTTAACCACTGAGCCATGACAGGAACTCCAGGTCCTAGACTTTTGTTTGCTGGGAGTTTTTTGATTACTAATTAAATTTCACTGCCAATTGATCTGTTCACATTGTCTCTTTCTTCCTGATTTGGTCTTGGAAATTAGATGTTACTAGAAATATACCCATTTCTTCTAGGTTGTCTAATTTGTTGGCCTATAAGTATTGGTAGTATTCTGACTTTTGTATTTCTGTGATACCAGTTTTTTAATTTTTAATTTTTTTTAATTTTTTTCCCATTAATGAATTGTATTACAATTATAGGTGTACAAAACTCATCACAACCAAATTTTATAGCATTTCCATCCCAAACCCCCAGCGCACCCCCCCAGATTGTCTTATTTGGAAACCATAGGTTTTCCAAAGTCTGTGAGTCAGTATCTGTTCTGCAAAGAAGTTCACTGTGGCCTTTTTTTAGTTTCCACATAAAAGTGATAGCATTTGATGTTGATGTCTAATTGTCTGACTGGTTTCACTTAGCATGATAATTTCTAGGTCCATCCATGTTGCTATAAATGTTGTAATTTCACTCCTTTTAATGGCTGAGTAATATTCCATTGTGTATATGTACAATATCTTCTTTATCCACTCCTCTGTTGATGGACATTTAGGTTGTTTTCGTGACTTGGTTATTGTATAGAGTGCTGCAGTGAACATTGGAGTACATGTGTCTTTTCGAGTCATGGTTTTCTCTGGATAGATGATCAGGAGTGGGATTGCTGGATCGAATGGTAATTCTATTTTTAGTTTTCTGAGGAATCTCCATACTGTTTTCCACAGTGGTTGCACCAATTTGCATTCCTACCAAAAGTGTAATAGGGATCCTTTTTCTCCACACCCTCTCCAGCACTTACTGTTTGTACTTTTTGATGATGGCCATTCTGGCTGGTGTAAGGTGGTACTTCATAGTGGTTTTGATTTGCATTTCTCTAATAACGAGTGGTGTTGAACATCTTTTCATGTGTTTTTGGCCATCTGTATGTGTTCTTTGGAGAATTGTCTGTTTAGATCTTCTGCACATTTTTTGATGGGGTTGTTTGTTTTTTTGGTATTGAGCTGTAGGAGGTGCTTATAAATTGTGGAGATTAATCCCTTGTCAGTCGATTCATTTGCAAATATTTTCTCTCATTGTGTAGGTTGTCTTTTTGTTTAGGGTTTCCTTTGCTGTGCAGAAACTTTGAAGTTTAATTAAGTCCTATTTGTTTATTTTTCTTGTCACTACTCTGACAGGTGGATCTGAGAAGATGTTGCTTTCATTTATGTCGGAGAGTGTTTGGCCTATGTTTTCCTCTAAGAGTTTTATAGTATCTGGTCTTATATCTAGATCTTTAATCCATTTTGAGTTTATTTTTGTGCCTGGTGTTAGGAAGTGTTCTAATGTCATTTTTTTATATGTGACTGTCCAGTTTTCCCTTCACCACTTATTGAACAGGCTATCTTTTGTCCAATGTATATTCTTGCCTCCTTGCCTGGATTCGTTGACTGTAGGTGCGTGTGTTTAATTCTGGGCTTTCTATCCTGTTCCACTGATCTTTATTTCTGTCTTTGTGCCAGGACCATACGGTTTTGATGACTGTAGCTTTGTAGTAGAGTCTGAAGTCAGGGAGCCTGATTCCTCCAGCTCCATTTTTCTTTTTCAGGGTGTCTTTGGCTATTCTGGGTCTTTTGTGCTTCCAAACAAACTTTAAAATACTTTGTTCTAGTTTTGTGAGAAATGTCCTTGGTAATTTGATAGGGATTGCATTGAATCTGTGGATTACCTTGGGTAGTACAGTCATTTTGATAATACTGACTCTTCCAATCCAAGAGCGTGGTATGTCTTTCCACCTGTTCATGTCATCCTTGATTTCTTTCATCAGCATCTTACAGTTTTCAGAGTACAGGTCTTTTGTCTGTTTAGGCAGGTTTATTCCTAAGTATTTGATTCTTTTTGATGTGATGGTAAATGGGATTGCTTCCCTAATTTCTCTTTCTGATCTTTCATTGTTAGTATATAGAAATGCAGTTGATTTCTGTGTATTAATTTTGTATCCTGCGACTTTGCCAAATTCATTGATGAGCTCTAACAGTTTTCTGGTAGAGTCTTTAGGATTCTCTAGGTATAGTATCATGTCATCCGCAAACAGTGATAGTTTTACTTCTCCTTTCCAATATGGATTCCTTTTATTGCTTCTACTTCTCTGATTGCTGTGGCTAGGACTTCCCAAACTATGTTGAATAGTAGTGGCGAGAGTGGACATCCTTGTCTTGTTCCTGATTTCAGCGGGAATTCTTTCAGCTTTTCACCATTGAGAATGATGTGAGCTCTGGGTTTGTCATAGATGGCCTTTATTATGTTGAGTAGGTTCCCCCTGTGCCCACTTTCTGAAGGGTTTTTATCAGAAATGGGTGTTGGATTTTGTCAAAGGCTTTTTCTGTATCTATGGAGGGGATCATATGGTTTTTATTCTTCAGTTTGTTAGCGTGATGTATCACACTGACTGATTTGCAGATACTGAAGAATCCTTGCATCCCTGGGATAAATCCCACTTGATCATGATGTACAATCCTTTTACTGTATTGTTGGATTTGGTTGGCTAGTATTTTGTTGAGGATTTTTGCATCTATGTTCATCAGTGAGATTGGCCTGTAATTTTCTTTTTTTGTGGTATCTTTGGTTTTGGTATCAGGGTGATGGTTGCCTCATAGACTGAGTTTGGGAGTGTCCCTTCCTCTGCAATTTTTTGGAATAGTTTCAGAAGGATAGGTGTTACCTCTTTAAATGTTTGATAGAATTTGCCTGTGAAGCCATTTGGTCCTGGACTTTTTTTTTCTGTCATTTTAGGGCTGCTCCCATGGCATGTGGAAATTCCCAGGCTAGGGGTCTAACAGGAGCTGTAGCTGCCGGCCTACACCACAGTCACGGCAACGCCAGATCCTTAACCCACTGAGTGAGGCCAGGGATCAAACTTGCAACCTCATGGTTCCTAGTCAGATTTGTTAACTGCTGCGCTACGACGGGAACTCCTACTTATTTTTTCTTTCTTTTTTGGTCCTGGACTTTTGTTTGTTGGAAGTTTTTTAATCACAGTTTCAATTTCAGAACTTGTGATTGGTCTATTTTCTATTTCATCCTGGTTTAGTCTTGGAAGATTGTACTCTAAGAATTTGTCCATTTCTTCTAGGTTTTCCATTTATTGCCATATAGTTGCATATAGTAGTCTTTTATGGTCCTTTGTATTTCTGTGATGTCTGTTGTCACTTCTCCTTTTTCATTTCTAATTTTATTGATTTGTGTCCTCTGTTTTTCTTGATAAGTCTGGCTAAGGGTTTATCAATTTTGTTGATCTTTTCAAAGAACCAGCTTTTAGTTTCATTGATCTTTTCTGTGGTTTTCTTCATTTCTATTTCATTGATTTCTGCTCTGATCTTTATGATTTCTTCTACTAACTTTAGGTCTTGTCTGTTCTTCCCTCTAGCTGCTTTGGTTGTAAAGTTAGGTTGTTAATTTGAGCTTTTTCTTGTTTGCTGAGGTAGGCTTGTATTGCTATAAACTTTGCTTTTGCTGCATCCCTGAGGTTTTGGAGTGTCGTATCTTTGTTGTCATTTGCTTCTAGGTATTTTTTAATTTCCTCTTTGGTTTCTTCAGTGATCCATTAGTTGTTTAGTAGCATGTTATTTAGTCTCCACGTGTTTGTATTTTTTGCCGTTTTCTTCTTGTTGTTGATTTCCAGTCGTATAGCATTGTGGTCATAAAGATGCTTGATATGATTTCAGTTTTCTTAAAGTTACCAAGGCTTGATTTGTAGCTCAGGATGTGATCAATCTTAGAGAATGTTTCATGTGCACTTGAGAAGAGTGTGTATTCTGCTGCTTTTGGATGGAATGTCCTATAAATATCTATTAAGTCCATCTGATCTAATGCTTCATTCAGGGCCTGTGTTTCCTTATTGATTTTCTGTCTGGATGACCTGTCCATTGCTGTAAGTGGGGTGTTAAAGTTCCCCACTATGATTTTGTTATTGTTGATTTCTCCTTTTATGGTTGTTAGCAGTTGTCTTATATATTGTGGTGCTCCTCTCTTGGGTGCATAGATATTTAAAATTGTTATATCTTCTTCTTGGATTGATCCTTTGATCATTATGTAGTGCCCTTCCTTGTCTCTTAAAATGTTCTTCATTTTAAAGTCTGTTTTGTCTGACATGATTATTGCTATTCCAGCTTTCTTTTGATTCCCGTTTGCACAGAGTGTTTTCTTCCATCCTCTCACTTTCAATTTGTATGTATCTCTAGAAGTGAAGTGGGTCTCTTGAAGACAGCATATACATGGGTCTTGTTTTTGTATCCATTCAGCTAGTCTATGTCTTTTGGTTGGTGCATTTAGTCCATTAACATTTAAGGTAATTATTGATAAGTATGTTCTTATTGCCATTTTATTAACTGTTTTGGATTTTTGTTGCTCTTTTTTCTTCCCTTGTTCTCTTGTTGTCTCCTCTTGTGGTTTGATGACTATCTTTAATGTTGTATTTGAGTTGATTTTTCTTATTTGTTTGTGTATCAATTGTAGATTTTTGGTTTGCAGTTACCCTGAAGTTTTGATATAGAAGTCTATATATAAATGAGATTGTTTTAAGTTGTTGGTTTCTTAATTGCAAGTGCATCTCCAGTGTCCTGCATTTGTGCTCTCTTCTCACGATTTCTGATTTTGGTAGCACAATTGTGCATATATTATTTAGTATCTTTATATATGCCTTTACTGATAAGCCTTGTCATTTTTGGTGTTTTTGTTTCTGGTTGTGGCCTTTTCTGTCTAGAGAAGTTCTTTTAGTATTTGTTGTAAAGCTGGTTTAGTGTTGCAGAAATCTCTTAGCTTTTGCTTATCTGTAAAGGTTTTGATCTCTCCCTCAAATCTGAATGAGAGCCTTGCTGGTAAAGTAACCTTGGTTGGAAGTTTTTTCCTTTCATCACTCCCTTCTGGCCACAGAATTTCAGCTGAAAAATCTGCTGGTAACCTTATCGGGGTTCCCTTGTATGTCGTTTGTTTCTTTTCCCTAGTTGCTTTCAGTATTTTCTCTTTGTCTTTAATTTCGCTCATTTTGATTAATATGTGTCTCTGGGTGTACCTCGTTGGGTTTATTTTATATGATGCTCGTTGCGCTTCCTGGATTTGAGTGCATTGTTCTTTTCCCATATTTGGGAAGTTTTCGGCTATTATCTATCTCTTTGAATATTTTTTCTGTCCCCTTCTCTCTCTCTTCTCCCTCTGGCACCCCCATAATACATATGTTGGTGCATTTAACATTATCCCAGAATTCTCTGGGACTCTCCTCATTTCCTTTCAATCTTTTATCTCTTTTCTCTTCTGCATTAGTGATTTCCACTAATCTGTCCTCCACCTCACTTACTTGTTCTTCTGCCTCCTATATTCTACTCTTGGCTGCTTCTAATGAATTTTTTATTTCAGTTACTGTATTTTGCATCTCTTCTTGCCTAATTTTTATATCTTGTATTTCTTTGCTCAGTGTTTCCTGTGAATTATCAGTCTTCGCCTCCAGTTTATTTCCAACGTCTTGCATTATCTTCAGCATCAACAGTCTAAAGTCTCTTTCTGGGAGTTCCCTTCGTGGCTCAGTGGTTAACGAATCCGACTAAGAACCATGAGGTTGCAGGTTCGATCCCTGGCCTTGCTCAGTGGGTTAAGGATCCGGCGTTGCCGTGAGCTGTGGTGTAGGTTGCAGACGCGGCTCGGATCCCGCGTTGCTGTGGCTGTGGCATAGGCCGGCAGCTACAGCTCCTGTTAGACCCCTAGCCTGGGAACCTCCATATGCCGCGGATGCGGCTCTACATAAAAAAAAAAAGTCTCTTTCTGGGAGGCTGATAATGTCATCACTGAGCTGTTTTTCTGGGGTTGTTTCTTTCTCCCTTATCTGAGTTATAGTTTTCTGTCTATTCATTATTATAGGTTTTTGGTGTGGTGACCTTTTTGCAGACAGTAGAGTTGTAGCCTCTCTTACTTCTGGTGTTTGCCTCCCCTGTGGCTGAAGTTGGTATTGGGGATGGGGGGCTTGCTGTTAGCTTTCTGATGGGAGGGACTGGTGCCTGCCCACTGGTAGGTGGGGCTGATTCCTATCCCTCTGGTGGGTGAAGCTTTGTCTCTGGGTGAGATTAGAGGCTGGCTGTGTGCCTGAGGGGTCTTAGGCAGCCTATTTACTAATGGGTGGGGCTCTGATCCCACCTTAGTATTGTTTGGCCTGGGGCTTAGCACTGATGGGAGGGGCCATATTTTCCTAAAAATGGCTCCTTCCAGAGAAATGCAGGCTGATGAATGTTCCTGAGAGCTTTGCCTCCAGTGCCCTTCCCCCCAACAACCCATAGTCATCCCGTTTTCCCAGGAGATCCTCCAAGAACTGCAGGCAGGTTCCACCCAGATTCCTCTGGAGACTGCTTTGCCCTGGGACCCAGTGCACGTGAAAGTCTGTGTGCACCTTTCAAGAATGGGGTCTCTTCTTTCGCCCAGTCCCGTGGAGCTCCTCCACACAAGCCCCGCTGGCCTTCAATGCCAGATGCTCCGGGGGCTCTTTCTCCCTGTGCCTGATCCCCAGGTGTGGGGATTTGACGTGGGGCTCAGGACTCTCAGTCCTGTAGCTGAGTCTCTGTGCTGCAGTTACTTTCCAGTCTGCGGGGCTTCCCACCCGGGAGGCATGGGGCTGCTTCTGTTGTGTAATTGCCCCTCCTGCCTCCTGATGCGGTCTCCTCTTTGTCTTCTGGAGCAGAATATCTTTTTAAAGTTTCCAGTCCATTTGATTGAAGGTTACTTGGCATTTGGTTGTAATTTTGTTGTTTTTATGAGAGAAGTTGAGCTCCAGTCCTTCTATTCCGCCATCTTAATCCCTGTGATACCAGTTTTAATTTGTCCTCTTTTATTACTTTATTTGGGTCCTCTCTCTTCTTGATGAGCCTGACTAAAGGCTTATCGATTGTATCTTTTGGGGGGGAAAAAAAAAACAGCTCTTGGTTTCATTGATTTTTTTTTTCCATTGTTTTTTGGTCTCTCTAATAATTTCCTCTCTGATCTTTATTATTTCCTTCCTTCTGCTGATTTTGGGCTTTTTCTTTTTCTCCTGATTCCTTTAGATGGTAGATGGGTAGGTTGTTTGAGATTTTTCTTGTGTCTTGAGATAGGCCTGTATTCCTGTAAACTTCTCTCTTAAAACTGCATTTGCTGAATCCCATAGATTTTTTTAATGTCTTTTTTTCATTTGTCTTGAGGTATTTTTTTATTTGTCTCTGATTTCTTTTTTAAAAATTTTGTTGGAGTATTATTGACTTACGTTATGTTAGTTTCAGGGGTACAGCAAAGCAAATCAGTTATACATATTACATATATCCATTCATTTTCAGATTCTGTTCCCGTGTAGGTTATCAGACAGTACTGAGATTTCCCCATGCTCTGCAGCAGGTCCTTGCTCCTTACGTGCTTCATATGTAGTAGCGTGTCTGTGTTAACCCCAGCCTCTTAATTGATCCTTACCTCCTCCCCTATTTTCTCTTTGGTAACCCTAAATTTGGTTTTGAAATCTTTTGAGTCTGTTTATGTTTTGTGAATAAATTCTTTTGTATCTCTTTTTATTAGATCCCACATATCAGTAATCTCATATGATATTTCTTTCTCTGACTGACTTCTCTTAGTATGATAATTTCTAGAGCTATCCTTCTCTTTTTTTGGTCTTTTTAGGGCCGCATCTGCAGCATATGGAATTCTCAGGCTAGGGGTTGAATCAGAACCGCATCTGTGACCTACATCACAGCTCTCCGCGATGCCAGATCCTTAACCTACTGAGTGAGGCCAGGGATCAAACCCATGTCCTCATGGATACTAGTAGGGTTCGTTACCACTGAGCCATGACAGGAACTCCCAGTCCATCCTTCTTTTTTTTTTTTTTTTTTTTGCTTTCTAGGGCTGCACCTGCGATATATGGAGGTTCCCAGGCTAGGGGTCGAATCGAAGCTGTAGCTGCCAGCCTATGCCACAGCCACATCAACGTCAGATCTGAGCCATGTCTTAAACACCACAGCTCAAGGCAACGCCAGATTGTTAACCCACTGAGCGATGCCAGGGATTGAACCTGCAACCTCATGGTTCCTAATCGGATTTGTTGACCGCTGCATCACGACAGGAACTCCTTCAGTATCTTTATTGACCCATTGTTTCTTTAGTAGCATGTTCTTGAGTCTCCAGTTGTTTGTGTTTTCCTCATTTTTCTTCCTGTAATTGATTTCTGCTTTTATACTGCTGTAGTCAGAAAAAGCGCTTGATAGAAGTTATCCTCTTAAATCTGTTGAGATTTGTTTTGTGAATTAGCATGTGACCTATCTTGCAGAACATTCTTTGGGCAGGTGAAAAGAATGTGTATTCTTCAGTTTCTGGATGGAATGTCCTGTTGATACGGATTGAGTCCAGCTGGTCTAATGTGTCATTTAAGACCGTTGTTTGTTTTTTGATTTTCTCCCTGGAATCTCTGTCCATTGATGTATGTGAAATGTTAAAATTGCCTCCTGTTCTTGTTTTACTGTTGGTGTCTCCCTTTATGTCTGTTAATATTTGCTCTATATATTTAGATGATGCACTAAGAGGTGCATATATGTTAATGAATGTTATGTCTTCTTGTATTTTTTTGTTATTCTATAATGCTCTTGTCTTTTGTTACAGACTTTGTTTTAAAGTCTACTTTGAGTATTGCTGCCCTAGCTTTCTTTACATTTGCATAAAATATCTTTTTCCATCCTCTCACTTTCTGTGTATGTGTTAGGTCTGAAGTGAGTCTCTTATAAACAACATATAGATGGATCTTTTTTTTTTAAATCCAGTCAGCCACCTATGTCTTGTGATTGGAATAATTAGTCCATTGACGTTTAAAGTGATTGATAGGTATGTACTTATTGCTGTTTTGTTACTTGTCTTCTGGTTGTTTTTGTAGTTCTTTTCATTTCTTATCTTGTGGTTTGATGATTTTCTTTAGTAGAATGCTTGTGTTTTTCTCTCTCCAGTTCTTACGTATCTTTTGTAGGTTTTTCATTTGTGGTGGAGTGGGGCCATATATATTGATCTTCATACTATCTTATTTAATGGGTTGACCCACAGCCTTTTCTATGTATTTGCCTTTACTAGTGGGATTTTTCCTTTCCTGTAAATTCTTGTTGTAGCCTTTTCTTTTCCACCTAGAGAAGATCCTGTAATTGTTCTTGTAGGGTGAGTTTAGTATTGATGAACTCCTAGTTTTTGCTTTTCGGAGATGTTCTTTATCTCTAATTCTGAATGATAATCTTCTGTGTAGAGCATCTGTCTTAGGTGCTAGGATTTTCCCTCTCAGCTCTTTAAGTGTACCTTGCCCTTCCTTCTGGCCTGCAAAGGTCCTGCAGAAAAACCCACTGACCACTTTATGGGAGTTGCCTTCTATATGACTGTCTGCTTTTCTTTTCTTTTCTTTTTTTGTCTTTTTGCCTTTATCTAGAGCCGCACCCGCGGCATATGGAGGTTCCCAGGCTAGGGGTCTAACAGGAGCTGTAGCCGCCGGCCTTCGCCCCAGCCACAGCAACGCGGGATCCGATCCCCATCTGCAACCTACACCACAGCTCACGGCAACACCGGATCCTTAACCCACTGAGCAAGGTCAGGGATCAAACCCACAACCTCATGGTTCTTAGTCAGATTCGTTAACCACTGAGCCACGACGGGAACTCCTGTCTGCTTTTCTTTTAGTGCCTTTAACTTTTGCTGTTTTAATTACGGTGCAGGCATCCTGGTGCGGGTTCCTTTGCTTCTTGTACCTAGATATCTCTTTCCTTCTTAAGGTTCAGGAATTTTTCAGCCTTCATCTCATCAAATCCATTTTTGACCCCTTTCTGTCTTCTACTTCTGGGATCCTTGTAATGTGATCATTAGTATGCTTGCTCTTGTCCCAGAGGCCTCTTAAAATGTCATTTTTAAAAAGTGCTTTTTTCTAATGTTCTCATTGGGTGATTTCCATTAATTTATCTTTCAGATCACTTGTGTGTTCTTCTGTGTCACCTAGGCTGCTGAAAATTCCTTCCAGTTTGTTTTTCATTTCAGTATTCTTTTCTGATTTTTTATATTTTCTAGTTCCTTGTTAAAATTCTGTTCATGTATTCTTTTCCTAAGTTCAGTTAGCATTCATATTACTAATACTTTTAAGTATTTGTTTCATTAGTTTTTTTCAGGCATTTGTGTCGTTCTTTCACTTAAGTGAATTCCTCTGGCTTCTCATTTTGCTTACTTTTTCTGATTCTTTGAAACTAGGTGAAGCAGTGTCCTGTCCAGGTCTCGAAGGCATGTCTTTGTGTGGGCTCGTCCTTCTGTGGTCTGCCTCTGCCCGGTGGCTTTGGTGGGAGCACTGGCTCTTAAGTGAGCACGGGTCCCGTTTTACCCACAGGATGTACTGGCAGCTGTCACCTTGGTGGTGGTGGTCGGGGCGGGGGGTAGGATTGCTGGAGCTTCTCCACTCAGTGGGTGTCACTGCCCTGTTGGGGTGGGGTTGGATCCTAAGGCGCTGGAGCAGAAGCCCCAAGGGTCAAGTCCTAGCGGGTTCAGTTCCCTCTGGGTGTACATTCTCCCCGCTCCCAGTGACCTGTGCCCCGGAGGAGCGGTGCTGCAGGAGGGGTCGGGCTGAGTACTGGGACAGTTCCAGACACTCCCGCTGTGTCACCTCGACGAGGGGTTGCCGTGGCCACCCTCACCCCGTTCAGATGCACCCCTCCAGTGTGCACTTCTGCAGCAGTGGCTGCCTTCACCTTGTTGTGGAGTTGGAGGGGCCAGGACAGGCGTGGGCCAGGCCACACGCTGGGGCGATTGCGGGCACCAGCCGGAGCCCTGGGCTGCTGTGTTGCTGCGCATCCTCCGCCTTGTTTCAGGAGTAAGCATGTGTGTGCTCTTCAGCAGTGGAGACTGGGTGTCCTCCCATTCCCCCCACCCGGGTCTTGCCCTGGGCTGGGACGTCTGATGTACGGTGTGAACCCAGGGGGCGTGTCTGAGCCTGTGTGACGCCCCGCCTCTTGTGTCACCCTCCTGGGGTGCGGTCCCAGCCCGATCACCTCCATGTGGTTCCTCCTCTGACGTCCTGACCTCTCCCCCCAAATAATCTGTAGATACCAGCATCTCACTCTGCCTGCGACACCATCAGCCCAGAGTTCTTGCCGAGAGACACGTAACTGAGACCCGCTCGGAACTCTCAGCTCATCTTCTCTTCAGCCATGAAGTCGGGAGCTGAAAGGCCGAGGAATAGCCCTAGTTAATTCCTACATTTTCTGCCTTAGGTGGGCGGGTGGGTGAAGGATAGTGTTTGGCTAAGTATCTTTAAAATATATGAGTTAGAGTGTTCCTTTCTGTTAGGATTTTTAAAAAGAAGTCAGTCATTATCAGGTCTGACTAGTTTTCACTATTTAATGAAGCCTTTGATGTTTGGTGACACTTTGAAACAATTTCCTAAGGGGAGAATTCAAGAGTGAATTTTAGCTTCGCTCTGCTGCAGAGAAGGGCGGCGAGAGTGGGCACGCCCCGAGGGGCACGTCTGGGCAGCGGCCGAGCGCGGGGCCCCACGGTGGGCCAAGGGAGGGCCGGCGTCCCCAGGGTCGGGACCGTGACCAGCAGCTCAGAGTGAGCCCAGCGTGACCGCGGGGGGAAGCAGGCAGCGCGGGGCACAGGGGCAGAGGGCCCTGCGGGCAGGGAGAAGCGGGATCCGGACAATGAGCAGGTCCGGAGGTGGGGCTGAGAGCGGCTGGGAGCTCTGCAGAGTGTGGGCGGACCGGCCTTTTAGCGATGCCCCCCCCCGCGACAGGGGCTCTGTCAGAAGGACTCACTGGGGACGAGGAGGACCCCCCCCCCCCGAGTCCCAGCTGTAACAGCCAGCCGGGTGGCACTCCTCTTTGGTCGTCACCCAGACAGAAGCCGACCCCGGCTGGCCTCGCGACTCCCCTCTTCGCTCTGCGCCCACCTGCTCTTGGGTTTGTGGGTGACTGAGTCCCTGCCTGGCTGAATTAAGTGAAAACATGCAGACGAGGGCGGGAGGCGAGGAGGGGTGGGGGACCCGTGGGGATTTGCCCGTCAGCCTTCAGGTGACAACAGGAAGCCACCCCAGAGCCACTCCACAGGCCCCAGCGGCTGGGGATGCTCGTCCTCAGGTCAGAGTTCCCTTCCCGCCCGCGCAGGGAGGGGGCGGTGGCCTTCAGCCGCGGCTGTGGGGGCACGAGGGCAGGCTGGCTGCGGAGCAGGCCCTTCTCCCTGAGCCCTGGGAGCCCCAGTGCGGTGACTGGCTGGCGTGTGCCTTTGGACTGGAAGAGAAATCTCCAGCCAGGACTCCTTCCTGCCATAGATATGCGGTAGATACATTTTTAAGTTATGTAAATGCTGGAGTAACACGTCATAATATTTGCCCTTACGTATGTAAGAGTGAACGTTTGTTCCCAGAAGTTAAAGGCTTATTGAAAGACTCTTTGGAAAAATAACTTAGACTGAGTCCCCCTCCCTTTTGGCCCCTGAGCCCCATCTGACTCCCGGGGTCTTGGTCACACGGTTTACGCAGTGACCGCTGGCGGGTGGGCTCCCACCTGGCAGGGAGGGCCGAGGGCCCGGGCCAGTGCCTGGTCAGCACGAGGGCTGGGCTGGGCTGGTGCTGGGGGCGGCTTCCTCTGTGACCCCGGCTTTGCTCAGCGGGGACGGTCCCCAGCCGGGGCAGCGTCTCTGGCCCTGAGTGCTGCTCTGGGTTCAGGGAGATCCGGGACGAGGAGCTGGGGGGGCTCTGCTCCCGCATCCGCGCACTGCTGGGGAAGGAGGACTGGGGGCCCGACGCCCTGGACGCCCTGCGCAGGCTCTTCCTCGTCGTCTCGGCCACCAAGTACAGCAGGAGGTGAGCGCGCCCGTCCCCGGGCCACCGTCCCGGGCCCCTGGTCCCCGCAGGGTCTCATGCTCGCTCCGCCTGCCCGCCACCCTCCAGGCTGGAGGAGACGTGCGTGGAGCTGCTGCAGGCCGCCCTCTGCTCGCCTAGCTGCCCCGAGCAGCTCCAGCTCCTCTGCGCTGCTGTCCTGAGAGAGCGGTCGCCCTCCCGCAGCCTGAGCCTCACCTGTGGCAGCGTCCAGAACGCGCAGCAGCTGGGCCTGGTGGCCTCTGTGCTCTTGGCTCAGGTGACGTGACGGTCGCAGCCCAAGCCCTGGCCCTGAGTGGCCCCAGCCTCAGGACTGGCAGGCGGCGAGCTCCCCGTGGGTCCCCCCCGCCCCCATTCTTCCCCTTCGTGTGGGGAAGGGATTAGCCGGGCTCTGGGAGGCGGGTAACACCCTGGGCGCCCGTTCGGGCTGGCGTTCGTGCCTTACAGGCACGTGGGCAGGTGCGCGTTCACGTTGTGCCTGTGTGGGATCTGCAGGGCGACCGAACGCAGGTCAGCATCGTGGGCCAGTGTGCCCTCAGAGTCCTGGAGAGCCGGCAGCCCGAGGGGCCTGGCCTGAGGCGCCTTCTCCCGGTCATGTCCAAGGTCACCAGCCTGGCCCCAGATGCCTTCCACTCAGGTAACCCCGCGGGCACGCGGCCCCGCAGCTGCTCAGTTTCCAGGAAGACCCGCCCGTGCCTCTGGCCGCCCGCTCGGTGGGCTGAACTCCTTCCCGGCGGTGTCTCCCCCGCCCCGTAGAGCAGACCGACGCACTCAGCAAGAGGCTGGGGGATTGGCTCCGCCACGCCAGCGTCCAGCAGGGCTCCGCGCACTCCTCCGGAGGCTTCTTCTCCACGCCCAGAGCCCGGCGGGTGAGGCTGGGCGACGAAGCCCCCCCGTCCCTGGGTCTCCGTCCCTACTCAGGCATTGGGGATGGGGGTCACAGCCTCCCAGTCTGCTACACTCTGTCCATCGAGGCCCAGGCCATGCTGGCGAGGATCACGCATCTTCCGTCCAGGTCCTGGCTCTGAGAGCGCGACGGCCGGGGCAGCGGCTCCCGCGCCACACGCCCCGTTCTCGGCCCTTCCCGGCCTCGGCCCCAGGGCCCCGCAGCAGCACTTGTCCTTCCTTGCCTCCCACAGCCAGGCCCTGTCACCGAGGTGGACGGGGCGGTGGCCACAGACTTCTTCACGGTGCTGTCCACAGGCCAGCACTTCACGGAGGACCAGTGGCTGAACGTGCAGGCCTTCTCCATGCTGCGGGCCTGGCTGCTGCACGGCGGCTCTGGGGGCGCCAGCACCCCGGACACAGGTAGGACGCGGACAGGATGCAGGCGGGCCCTGGGTGGCAGTGGCTGAGCCTCATGGGCACCAGGGGTCCTTCCCAGGCCTGGCGGGAGGCCCATCGAGAGAGCCGCTCCAGCTGCTGCCTCTGCAGCCCGCCAGCGGTTTAGACAGTCTGGCCTTGTCTCCGCTGCAGGGGTCCAGTGAGGGCGGCGGCGGGACGGGCCCGGGGGCGTGGCCATCTGTCCCAGCGGCTCTCCTCACAGCCCCGGACGGCTGGCCTCCCCGGCCTGCTGAGCCCGCGTCCCTGCTTCCAGATGACAGGTCAGAGCTAGAAAGCTCCACGTTGTCCGTGCTCTCGGCCGCCTCCACCACCAGCCACCTGCTGCCGCCCCAGGAGCGGCTGCGGGAGAAGGCCTTCGAGTACTGCCAGCGCCTCGTCGAGCAGAGCAGCCGGCGTGAGTCTGGGCCACCCTCCCACAGGGTGACAGAGGCGGGGCCCCGGGGCGGTTCAGGGACTGAGCCTGCGCTCCGGCTAGCGGGCTGCTCCCAGCAGGGGCTGTCTGCCCTCGCCCTGTCCTCGAGCTTCCAGAACACATGCGCCTTCTCGTGCGCTCGTTCTGATAGGGACACAGGGACCAGGTGGCTTCCTTCCTTCCCCCAGGAGCCCTGAGGAAGGCGGACTCAGAGCTGCAGAAAGCCGTGAGTGCCCGCGGGCTGTGGGAGGCCAACAGGCGGGTGCTGGCGGTGCCATCTGAGCAGCCCCGCGTCTCCGCAGTGCCTGGTGGAGGCCGTGCTGGTGCTGGACGTGCTCTGCAGGCAGGACCCCTCGTTCCTGTACCGCACTGTGTCCTGCCTGCGGGCCCTGCACGCCCGACTGTGTGGGGACCCGGCCTGCGTGCGGGCGCTGCTGCCCGTCGCCCAGTTCTTCCTGCACCACGGTGAGCCTCCTCCTCCAGTGTCAGCAGGGCCGGCCAGTCACGGAGGGGGGTGGCTTTTCTGTCCCCAGCCCTTTGCAAGGACCTTTCCCATCAGCGCACCGAGAAGGGCGGATCCACGGCTGGATGCGGGAGGAGCTGGAGGCAGCCCGGCTCGCTTTGCTCACCAAGAGCTGGCACGTCTGCCTCTGGTGTGCCCGGGGCTCGGTCCCAGAGCCTTCTGCCTTACAGGGGAGGCCGCTGCCGTGGACGCGGAAGCCATCTCCCAGCACCTGTGCACCAGGGTCCCTGCCGAGCACTTCCACAGCCCGGTGCTGGCCTTCGAGTTCGTCCGTTTCTGCAGGGACAGCCTCCCGCTGTTCGGCAGACACCTCAGCGTTCTCAGAGCCAGCTTCCCCAACCTCTTCAAGGCACGCTCGTCGTCCTCCATCGGGGCAGGTCTTGGGGGCTGGGTGTGCAGGGCCCCCGGCGGTGGCCTGGAACGGGGGCTGTACCTCTTGGAAGGAGGGGGCGCTTGTGTCCCACCCCTGGGGACGGCGGTGCGGGTTTAGGGCGTCTCCCCGGGAGCCCCGCCTGGTGTGCACAGCCCTTAAGGGCTGATGGTTTTTGAGGCGTCTTTTCTGGTTGGCATGTCACCACGTGGCTTTTCCAAAATCAGAGATCAGGAAGAAAACGATGAGAGATGTAAAGTTGGCAGAAAAGTGAAGAATACAGCAGCAAAAATAAGCGAGGAAACAAGTTGAAGGGGCTGTTTTCCGACTCCTGGACCCCAGTGAGGCACGAGGCGGGGCAGGGCCTCCCCTCTGAGCGCCCGCTTGTCTCTGCAGTTCCTGGCCTGGAGCAGCCCACCCCTGACCTCTGAGTTTGTGGCACTCCTCCCGTCACTGGTGGACGCGGGCACGGCCGTGGAGATGCTGCACCTGCTCCTAGACCTGCCCTGTCTGACTGCGGCCCTGGACCTGCAGCTCAGGTGAGCCCGAGGGCCACTCGGGACGCCGCAGCACCAGCTCCCTCCCACAGGGGCCTCCGGTGACACGGCCCCCAGGCCTCTCCGGCCACGCTGCGGCTCCCGGCTCAGCCCCGGAGATGGTAGAGTGCCGCGTGTCTGAGTCTCTCCCTGACCAGTGGGTACCTCGGGGGCAGGGGACGAGTCCAGCCCCTACTGGTGCCTCGTGCCGGATCCTGTACTCCGGCCTGGCTCTGGGCCTTCGTCTGCTCACAGGTCCTCACAGGCTGCATCTGAGAAGCCGCTCTGGGACGCCTCCGTCAGGGCTCCTGGCTGCCTGGAGGCCTTCCGGGACCCTCAGTACCAGGGTCTTTTCCAGCACCTGCTGCGTGCCAAGGCCAGTGGGACCACGGAGCGGTAGGGCAACTCGAGCCAAGGACGCCGGGGGTGGGGGAGGCCAGCTTGCTGCCTAGCATTCCTGGGACGGGGCCGTGTGCACTTTCCGACCTGGAGGGGGCTCTGCCTGCAGGGCTGTGCTCAGCTCACTTGGGCAGCCAGCGCGGTCGTCACCTCGTGGGACGAGCAGGCCCCGTGCAGACTCCTTTCCGCAGAGGATGACAGCGAGGCTGGGCAGCTCCTAGGAGTGGGAGGAAGGGCCTGAGCCAGCCCTCCAGTGTCCCCTGGGTGCGGGGCCATCCTGAGGAGGGAGCGGGCCGTGGCAACGAGAGATGCAGGCTGGCCTTTGATGAGGGCAGCCACGCGTGGTTTCAGAGCCTGGCTGGGCCAGGGCACGTGCTCAGGGGCCGGGCTCTGTGTCCCCAGGTTGGCACCACTCCACCAGCTGCTGCAGCCCCTGGCCGGTTGTGCCCGGGTGGCCCAGTGCGCAGAGGCTGTGCCCATCCTGCTCCAGGCCTTCTTCTCAGCAGTGACCCAGGTGAGCTCGCTTCCCGGTCCTCCGTCCCCTGGCAGAAGGCTGGCCGGGCCAGGACCTGCAGTCTCAGCTCCCTCAGAGCCCTCAAGGCTAGTGCTTCCGAGGGCCGGTGAGTCAGCCCCGGCCAGGGTCCTGTCCCTCCCAGACAGGACACGCGCATAGCCGTCAGGGCAACAGAAACAGCCAGGCCGCAGCAAAGTGTGCCAGGAGACAGCGTTCCTGGGCGTGGGACTGACTCTATCTCTTGTCCCCAGTTTGCTGATGGGACCCTGATCAGCCAGCTGGCCCTGCTGCTCCTGGAGAGAAGCGACACGCTCTTCCAGGTCCCCGAGTACCAAGCCCGCATGCACAGGTGGGTCGCTTCCCCCTCCTGTGCCCCATGGCCCAGCCCGACAGGTCCCCCGACCCTGTTGAGTTACCCCTGCACACTCAGTCCCTCACGGCTTCGAGTCCCCATGTCCCTGTGGTTGCCGCATGCCCTCCCCTCGTCCCTGGCTGCTGCACCGACCCCTCCACCCCCGCGTCCCGGCACCCTTTCCCTCCTCCACACCCGCCCTTCTTCCGCTGAGCCTTCCAGGCTGTCCCCACTGCTGCTCGCGGCCACACCTCCTCCCTGGGGGGGCGGTAGGTTCCTGGAGGGACGGGAACTGCCTTTACCTCCACCTCGAGCTCAGAGGCTTCCCAGCCTCCGCCTGGCTGGGCTCCACGGGTGCCGTGTCCGGCAGGGTGCTGAGCTCGCAGTTCCTGGCGCTGTGCACGCGGCGGCCCTCGCTGGTGGTGGAGCAGGCGAAGGAGCTGCTGGAGTTCGTGGGCAGCCTGGGCGGCCCCCAGGACGGCGGGCACATGCTCACATCTGTGGTAAGGCAGCCGCCGCGCCCCCGTCCTCTTCCGATGCGATGCAGGGGCCTGCCGTGGGGCTGAGGTGCTGTCCCCTGCCAGGTGTGGGCCATCGGCGAGTACCTGTCGGTGTCCTGGGACCGGAGGTGCACCGTGGAGCAGGTCAACAAGTTTTTCGAAGCCCTGGAGGCCCTGCTGTTCGAGGTCACGCAGTCGCGGCCTTCTGCCGCCCTCCCTGCGTGTCCCCCACAAGTCATCACCGTGCTCATGACCACGCTGACCAAGCTGGCTTCCCGGAGCCAGGACCTGGTGCCCAGGTACCGGTCAGCGGTGGGCAGAGGGAAAGCAGAATGGCTTTGGAGGTTGTCCCGTCCTGGATCCCGGATGGCCTGAGCAGCGCGAGGCTTCTGGCTGGGCGCAGGGCGTGGGCACCAGCACCTCCCTCCTCTGAGCGAAGCCACGCTCGCTGGGTGGCTGGGCCCCTCCACGAGAACGCTGTTCTTGTCGGGGGCGTCTGCGGCTGACCGGCCGGGTCTCCTCGTCCCCAGGGTGTCTCTGTTCCTGTCCAAGATGCGGACCCTGGCCCAGAGCCCAGCCGCGGGCCCCACACATGGCGAGGAAGACGCGAGAGCCGTCCTCACACGGGCCACCGAGCTGCTGAACCTGCTGAAGATGCCCAGCGTGGCCCAGTTCGTGCTCACGCCCAGCGCGGAGGTGTCTGAGCCCCGCTACCACCGCGACGCCAACACGGCCCTGCCCCTGGCCCTGAGCACGGTTAGCCGGCTGGTGGAGAGGGAGGCGGGCCTCCTGCCAGGGTGAAGGGACCGTGAGCGGGTGGACCCGGGGCCGGCTGCAGAGTGAGAGCCTGTGGTCAGGGCCCAGCCTCAGCCCCAGTGGCCAGGGGGGTGGGAAGGAGGCCCAGCTGACTCCTGGGCCCTTGGTGCTGGTCGGCACCTTCTCACACTTTGGGCCTGTGTTTCTAATCCCTTCTCTCTTGACGATGCTGAGCTATATAGTGACGCAGCACCGATTCTGGGTCTTGGCCCCTTTGGGGACTGAGTGGAAGCTACTTGGCCTGTGTCCTGCTGTTCCTTGTTTGGGAGCAAGAAGAGGCACAGCAGAAATAAATCTCCTTTACAAACCGCGCCTGAGCAGATCAGGGTCTGTCCTCTCTCCCTCCACCCAGGAAGCTGGGAGCCCCGCAGGCAGCCCCGTAGATGCGTGACCTAGGGGACCTAGTGGCGCCTGCTGGGAGAGCTGAACCCCTGCGGTCGCAATGTCCCGGAGGGCACAGCAGTAGCAGATCGCGAACGCGCAATAGGAAAGGGCGCGGTCTGAGCCTCCCGGGGCGGACAGCTGCCACTGGGGCAGTGAATCTGGTCAGTCCACATCCACGTGCTCCCAAGTAACTCGAAAATGGAAGGATGGGGTTCGGGGACCCCCGCTGGGTGGAGACCCTGTCATCTTTGCGGCTCCAGCAGCCAGGAGGGCAGGGCCTCCAGTGACCCCCCCAACATCCTCCCAGCGAGTCCGAGCTCGCTTTGGTCCTATGCCTGGGTGGGGTGGACAAGGTCTTTCTACTACTGTCCCACTTCCGCCCGCTTCCCCCAGCCGACCAAGCCCCAGAGCTGTGTCTCGGTGCCACCTGCCTGGCTGGGCCACCAGATGGTGCTGCTGCTCCGCGAGTCCCAGCGCGCCTGGCTCTGGCCACGCCCTGGCTCCGCCCCGGCCCTCTAGGCACGCCCCCAGCGGTCCCGGCCGGCCAGGAGCACGCAGAACCGAGCCGCGTGGAGCAGAATCGCAGAGCGTCAGCGCGGGCTGCACCAAAGGCCACCTGACTTTCCCAAGACCGGGCAGACCCAGCCCTGCGAGCCCCGGCGACGCCACTGGCCCCACTGCCCAGCCCAGTTCCCTCACCCCTACGCCGTGCAGGGCCCTTGGGACCTGTGTCCAGGGAGCCCAGGGTTGAGGATGAAACATCGAGAAAATTCTTTGGCTTTTGCAAAATGCCAAATAGTGCTCACCTTTCAGCATTTTCAGGTCATCCAGGTATTCCAAGTTTGGGTCCCAAACATGCCCAAGAACTAGTTTCAGAATACAGATTTTGATGGGACACTTTTTTGCCTGCTTCACACAGAGCCAAGGACCATCTAGAGTGTTCCCTTACCATTTTCTTTGCAGCGCAGGCTTTCACAGCAGCTAGGGTCTGGTCGGAGGCCCGGAGTCCCGGATGGTGGATGGCTAATTACCATCTGAGTAGGGGGCTGTGGCTCCCGCTCGCACTGTGCTGTGGTGTCACTGGCTGGGCCACCCGCAGGGTGTCAGCGCGGCGAGGCACTGGGGGCGCTCGGAGGCTGGGCTGGCCCTCTGCTCGGCTGCCTCTGCCGGGAGCCACGGCCAGGCTGCGGGCGGCGGGGCGGGGCCAGACCCACCTGGAGGGGCGCCGAGGAGCAAGGATGGCCGTTTCACACACGGGGCCTCGGGGTTACTACGGCGGTGGCTGACTGGTGGGAAGTCACACTCACAGTGCTCCAGTTTCCTTATCTGAAAAAGGGGGATCACGGCACTGGCCTCGCAGAGCTATCGCGAGTGAAACGCCTTCGTCCCCGCAGAGCGCTCCGGGCTCAGCACACGCTCTGTGCAGCATGGGGACCTGGCACTTGTCTCCCTTCCCATGGCCTCGGCCCTCCCGGACCTCTGCGCTGCTGTGGGGTCCCCCGAGCGGCTCTAGGGGACGTCGGGTGGGGAGGGGGCCTTGGTGCACCTGGAAGAGCAGAGGGACCAGGCTTTGAGCCAGCCACCAGCCTTCCTGAATCTGTGCCCACGTTTCAATCTGGAGCTCTAAGGACTTATCTTAGCTCAATCATACATTTTAAATGACTTTTTAAAAAGTACCTTTAATCCAGCAGTTTGGGAATTGCTTCAAGGCAGGTGGAATCCTGAGGCCTGACACCGAAAGCAGCAGCCAGGGCCCAGGTGACGCACTGGCACTCTCTTCTGTGCTCACCAGGGGGCAGTGTGGAGCTGCATGAGGCCCAGAAGCTTGGGCCGCACCTAGGACACACCTTCCAGCAGCTGGGACCCCTCCACGTGACCCCTTTCCATGTAAGGGGTGTGTCTGCAGCTGGCTGGCCAGGACCCCTCATCCCCAGAGTCTGTCACTGTCAAAGAGCAGGACCCAACCCAAAGCCCGGCCTCAGGCTCCCTGCATGGCAATGACACCAGGAGCCACGCTGAAGCTGCTAAAGACAGCGGGGAGGTGCCTGAGCCCCACTATCACCTTGACACCAAGGAGGCGGGCCTCCTGCCAGGGTGAAAGGGACGGCGGCCGGGTGGACACCAGCCAGACCGCAGGTTAAGAACCGAGGACCAGCCAGCCAGGTGTTGAGGCCGAGGCTCGGGTTTAGAGATCAGGAAGGAAGCCAGGAGGGGCGTGAGTCCCAGGAGCGGGGGCCTGGGTACCCGGAGGGGTCAAGACTCTCAATAACCTTCTGGGGGAGTTCCCACGGTGATGCAGTGAGTCAGAAATCCAACTGCAGCAGCTCTGGTGGCTGCAGAGTTGCAGGTTCAATACCCAGCCCAGGGCAGTGGGTTAAAGACCCGGTGTTGCTGCAGCCGTGATGTAGATCACAACTGCAGCTCAGATTCAACCCTGGCCGAGGAACCGCCACACGCCACGAGGGCAGCCATAAAAAAACAAAAAAGCAGACCCTTCCGGGCGTTTCTAGCCCCCCTCTTTGGGATCACGCTGAGCCCTCTGCCGGGCAGGCGGCTCCAGCCCTCTTCCTGGGGGGCCGGGGGCAGCCTGGTGCGTCCCCTCTGCCCCTTGTTCCTGAGCAGGTGGAGGGCAGACGAGTTAAAGCCAGGCCCCTACCCCGACCGTCCCCTGGTCTCCTGCGCTGGCGGTGAGGGGACCAGTTCCAGGGAGCCAGCACGGTGCCCACCCAGCCTCCAACACCCGCCACCCTCTGGGAGTATGAATGATAGTTTATTGAATCTGTACTTCTCCACTGAAAGCTTTCAACATAAAAGCTCTGTAACCAACACCACAACTTGGCGTCATCTGTCATATAAACAAAATATACACTGAGATGTATGTTATCCACAGGGTGAGGACCTCGGCAAGGGCCCCAAAGGTGACGCACCCGCACGGAGCAGCTGGGCAGGGGTGACATAACCTGGGGTCCGCAGGTGCAGGCCGCCTAGGGAGGGGGTGTCCGGAAGCGGATTTTCTTGGCTGTTTCCACGTCCGACTTGGCAACCAGAAACCGCATCTTCTTCCCCCCGTGTCGGATCAGGTCCACGGCTCTGAAACAGCGGGGGCCGGGGCGGCGCAGAGGGCTCGCACTGGGCCAGCGGGCAGAGCCCTGCAGGCGCCTGGAAGGGACCCCCCACCCATCACCACAGGTGGACATTCTGACCCCCGTGCTGTGACAGAGCTTCGGGACCGTGGAGCCCGTGCTCTCGCTGCCCACCCGAGAGCCGACCCCCCGAGCCCGGCGGGGCGGGCGTCGTCCAGGGCGAATGTGAAGGAAGCGGGCAGGGAGGCGGGCTGGACGGCGGTGCCTCCTCTGAAAGGGGTGGTGAGCACAGGGCCGGTCAGGGGCCGGGGGGCCAGCCTTGGCGGGAGGGTGGGCCGGCCCCAGTGGCCGGGGCGGGCGGCGGGGGGCGGGGTACCTCAGGTAGCCGACGCCCACCAGGCTGCTGCCATTGACCTCCAGGATGCGGTCTCCCAGCGACAGGCGCCCGTCGGACGCCGCAGGGCTGCCTGGGAGCAGGGTCTGGATGTAGAGCCCTGGGGCGCCCAGGGGCGTGTGCTGGGGAGAAGCAGAGGCCTCAGGGCTCTGGGCCCCTCACACACAGGGTGGGGGGGTCCCTAGGAAGGACCACCCCCGCCGCTACCCAGCTGAGAGCCCAGGTCTGACCCGGGGGGCCCGCAGTACGGCCGTCAGTCTGTCTGCAAGGACAGCACGTGTCCCCACGGGCCCAGGACAGCCGCCCTGAGGCTGCGGCAGGCGGGGGGCGCTCGGGCTGCTCCCTTCTCTCAGATCCCACTTCACGTCCCTGTAAGCCCGGTCCCCACTGCCACAGATCCTACGCCCAGGTGACCCCCGCGCCCAGCTGGGTGGTACGCTCACCAGCCCGTCGATCAGGCCCATGCCCAGCCCCGAGGGGCCCCGCTCCAGCTCCACCGCGAACAGGTAGCAGAAGTCGTCGGTGCTGGAGCTGCGGCTGGAGGGGGCCGGAGGGGGCTCGTCCCCCGGCGCTGCACCGTCTCCTGGGCGGGCGAGAGGAGCGCAGGAGGGTCAGGGGCCGGCCCCTCGGCCTCGGTCTCGCCTCTGAACCGGCCCGTCCAGGAGTCCAGCAACGTCCGGGCCCGGCTGCTTTTCCAGGGCCAGGGGGACAGGTGCTCACACAGGTCCCACGAGACAGGCACATGGGCGGGGCGGGGCGGGGCGGGGCGGGGCGGGGCGGGGCAGGGCTGGGCAGGGACACCGCGGGGGCGCGGGGGCGGTCCCCTGTGCTGCCCCAGGACGCGGCTGCTGCTGGGGGCTCTGCTCCCCTCCTGCTTCTGGAGAATTCCTCTCCCTGCACCTCTAAGCGGTGACCCACGTCCGTCCCTCCAGCCTCGGGCCCTGTCCCGGCCCCCTCCGGAGCGGGGCTCTTTTCAGCTCAGCCCTTCTGCTCCCCGGGGCCCTGCGCCTTCCCCACCCACGACGTAAAGCCGAGCCGCCGACTGCCCTCGGGGGCTCAGCCCAGGGACCCCCGCCCTCAGGGGATCCTCCAAACCGGCAGGGGCGGGACCCTTGCAGCGGACTGGCCAGGGCTGCCGTGCCCACACCGAGCGTGGCAGACGGGCGCCGACGGCCCAGACATGCCACCAGGACCCCGCGGAGGAAAGACCCAAAGGACCCGCCCGGGCACTGGCAGGCGGGGCTGGGGTGCGGGCGTGAGCCTGGCGGGGGCCTCACCTTCAGGCGCTGTGCCCCGGGGGCCGCTCGGGCCGTCCCTGCCCCCTTCCAGAAGCGCTTTCCCACAGGAGCTGCTGGCTTCGGCCCAGTCGGGGACAGTGGGCTCGAGCGGGGTGGCGGGGGGCGTGAGCAGGCACGAGGCGTCCCCAGGCGGGGCGCCCCCGCGGCTCACACGGCCGGACGGCCTTCCTGCGGGGCCCTGAGCCCGGGGCGCCCCCGAGGAAGGCAGAGGGTGCTCTGGGCTGGCCTCACGCGCTCCCGGGCCGGGGTCCCTGGCAGCCTCGGGGCGGCCCTCAGGACTGGCGTGGCGTGGGCCCTGGGGACAGGAGAAGAACCCCTGAGTGCCCGGCGGCCCAACATGCCGCGCGGGAGGACGGAGAGCCCTCCCAGCTCTGCGGCCGCGGGGGCCGGAGCAGTACCGGCCCCAGGCCCACGGAGCTCCTGCCTCGTACCTGGGGGCACTCGGGCTGCGCGGGCTCCCCGCTGGTGCCGGGCTTGCTCCGCAGGCCCCACAGGAAGTGGCGGACGTAGAGCAGGTGCCGGTAGATGCTGTCATCCAGGCGGTCGGCGTCCAGGTCCACCTGGAAGCCCTCGCTCGGCAGCACGATGGGCGGCGGGTTCTCGTAGGACTCCAGGACCTCCTCTGCGGGCACGGCGCGGTGGCGGCTCGCGGCAGGAGGCGGCTGCCCGGCCTCCCTGCCCGAAGCTGCGGGACCCGCGGACCAGCCCGGCGGGACCCTCCCCCCGCCCACCCGAGTCCCAGCGGCCGCCGGGATGAAGGCCGAGCCCAGCCTGCTCGGCCCGGGGCTCCCACGGCCGCACGGCCCCACCTCCGCCTGCCTGCTGTCCCGGCCTCTGCGAGGACGGCGGTGGGAAGACGGGCGCCCACGCCTGCTCTCGGCCCTGTGTTAGGGCTCGGGACAAACCAGTAAGTGCCAGGGGATGGGGCCTAGCCCAAGCCCCGGGGACCAGAGACCGAGCCCTGCTCTGTTTCTTCCCCACCCGACCCATCCTGCTTTCTGTGTTACAACACGCGGACGCGGACGGAGACAGATGCACAACAGACTCATAAAACGCACGTACGTACACGTGGAGGCCCATCTCCACGCCTGCGCGTGCGCGCAACGCGGGCCGGGCGTGCTCAGGGGCGTTCCTGGGGCCGCAGAGCAGCACCCAACACGGGGCCCTGCTCTCGCCCGGTGCCGCGCCCTGGCCGAGGACCCAGGAGCGGCAGCGGGGGTCTCTGACCTCAGCCCGGAGCTTGGGGACGGAGGGGAGCCTCTGCCTGGGCTGCCTTCCTCCCCGGGGGTCCTGCCCTGCACTCCCCCACCCCCCATCCAGGGACCTGCACGGCTCGGGGTCAGGAGCCCAGGTCCTCGCCCGAGTTCCTAGGAGGGGCCTCACCTGACCGGAAGGCCTCCGGGCGGTCCTGGGCGGCTGGCTCCCAGGCGCTCACGGGGCCCATGGCCGAGGCCAGCTGGTACTGGGTCAGCAGCCGGTGCAGCTGCGCGGGGTTCAGGGCGGGGAACGCGGCTCGCAGGCTGGCCCAGCTCATCTGGGTGACAAGACGGAGCTCCTGGTCACAGACCCGGACGCACGGCCCCAGCCCAGGGAGGGTCTGCTTCCAGGAGCTCCGGGGCAGGGGCAGGGGCCCAGCGCCCGCACGCGACAGTGAGGTCAGCAGGGGTCAAGGTCTGGGGCGCGGGGGGAGCCAGGGCAACAGCCGGGGAGGGGTCAGCCGCTCCCAGGAAAGGCCGGCCGGCGCTGCACCGAGCGCCCTGCCCTCACAGCACCGCTTGGGGCTGAGCAACAGCAGAAACGACCAGCGGGAGACGAGGGGCGAGGACAGGAGGGCCCGCCCGCATCTCGTGAGAAAAGTCGGGAAGGCGACGCTGAGGCGCTCGGTGCCACACGAGACGGCTGCGAGCTGGGAACAGAGAGGGCTCCCAGAAGTAAGTTATGCCTCTCCATCCTCGCTTTCTGCTCTCTTGGCTTCCCCAAGGTTCCAGGAGCTTCCAGAAGAGGCTGGCGCTGGGCGGGCTTGGGGTGCCTGGCTGGGAGGCGCTGTCGGCAGTCAGGACTCCGGGCTGAAGGCACCCCCGGGTTCTCCAGCCCCCAGCTGCTCTGGACAAGCCGGGGCCTCTCCTGATTGCAGGGCCGGGCCCTGCTCTCAGTTTTCTCCGCAAGCTGGCATGTCCTCCGCCAGCGCGCTCTGCTCCTCACCCACTGGCTGCATCTTCAGTCCGGACTCTCGGGCTGGCAGCCGCCCTGCCCCGCTGGCCTCCGCTGCTCGGACCTCAGTGACCGGCCCTTCGTGGCCGGGCCTCAGTGACCGGCCCTTCGTGGCCGCCTTCCTCCCTGTGTCTGCCTCACCTGAGTTAACCGCCACCACGGAGCGGCCTGGGCGGCGGCTGTGGCATGTCCACACGGCAGGGACAGACGGCGCCCTGAGCTGCAGGGGGAGACCCCAGGAGCCAGCCTCCTCCAGCACCCTCGCCCCAAATGCACTGAAGCAAGATGGCCCTGCGGGCCCGCAGGTGGTTACGGTCTTTGAGTTCGCGCCCACAGCCGTCCTCCGCCCGGAGGTCCCCGCAAAGGCAAGTGCCACCTAACTTCGCCCTCGGGCTGCTTCCCAGGCTTCATCCTCCAGCCCCACTGCTGCGCTTTTCGCCTCCGCCGTCGTAGTTGCGATTTCCAAGAATCCCTGTTTCTGACTCAGCGTCCCATTACTCCGCTGTGACACCCCACGTCCTCTTATCTTTACGAGGATGTAAGTGATTTTCCAAAAACGTTTCTTCTGAGCGTGTTTCCAGCCTGGTCAACTGGTCTGAGGCCTGTTTTTATGGGGCCCTCAAGCCAAAGAGGCCTTAAAAAAGGGAAGATGAAGGACAACGTGGCGGTGAAACCGAAGCCTGAGTCCGCTCCTGCGGCCTTTGCAGCCTCTGTCCTCCCTCCCTCCTCCTTGTCCCTGTCCCCCCGGGGCCTGCCGGCTTGTGGCAGCCTGCTGGCTTGCTGTGGAGCCCGCCTCCGTCCTCCCGGCTGTCGCTGCCCGCGGGCCCTGCCGCGTCGGCCGCCGCCTGCTTGCACGGCCCTCTTCGGGAGGAGACGCCAGCCCACAGCTGCAGGGCCTTCGCTTCGGGCGCTCCAGAAATAAAGCGTCTCTGCCAGCGGGACGAGGGCGGCAGCGAGGTGCAGAAGGCGCGGCCAGCGCAGCCGCTTCCCTCCCCCACCTCCTGGGCTGAAGCACAGCCGCCTCGAAGACACACAAACGCCAAGTCACAGCCCGCTGACTCTCCCCCGGGCATGAGAGCAGAGCGTGCGTGGCAGCTCCAGGCAGTGGCCCTGCCCTGCTGGTGGCCGCTGGGCAACGGGCTCTCACGGTTGTGCAGGGCTCCCTGGCTGCGCCCACAGCGTTCGGACCTGGCGCGACCCCGCTCAGTCCCACCTGGACCTCCCCGGCGGCGGGAAGCAGCATCCGTTGGGCTCGCTCTCCTCGGGGCAGGTTCCGTGCTGCCACCAGGCGGGAAAGGGCCTGGCTGCTCTGGCCTCGTGGCTGGCTGTGCCCGCCGTCCCGTGGCAGGTGAGGCAGGCGGGTGAGCGGGTGTAGCGAATGCCCAGGACCTTGGGGTGGGCCCAGCACCAGGCACAGGCTTACAGCTCCGGGGCTCGCGCTGGGCTAGAACTGGGGCGCAGGGCTGCCTTCCTTCTGGCAGTTCCAGGGCAGGATCCGTTTCCCTGTGGTCGCGGGGCTGAGGTCCCGCCACTGTGCTGGCCTCCGGCTGAGGCCGTTCTCCAGGAGATGACGGCACTCCTGTCCCGAGGCCCCGGCTGCCACTCCAGAGCCAGCCCTGCACGTCCCTCCATCCTTTCTCTGACCTATTCTTCCAGCTCTTTACATATATTTTTTTTCTTTTTATAGCCACACCTGCACCATATGAAGATTCCAGGCTAGGGGTTGAACTGGAGCTGCAGCTGCTGGCCCACAACACAGCCACGGCAACACCGGATCCTTAACCCACTGAGCGGGGCCCGGGATCGAACCCGCATCCTCATGGATACTAGTTGGGTTCGTTACCACTGAGTCACAACAGGAGCTCCTTCTTTAAACATGAGTGAAGGACTCACGCGCTTAGACAGACCCCCTGGGCCACAGTGGCAAGTCGGGGACTGGACACCGACGTCCTTGGGCCGTGACCCTGCCTGCAGGTAGGAAGAGCTGTGTGCACAGCGACTGCAAGCCCCGAGCCCTTCCTGGTCTGCAAGCCACTGGACCCCAGAGCCCAGCCCTGCTGCAGCCGCTGGCTCTCACCTGGATGAGCTGGGCCCGGGGGGTGGCCAGCAGCTCGAGCGTGCAGGACAGCTTCCGGAAGAAGCGCTCTCCAGCCTCCCCGAAGCCGGCGCTCCTCGTCCACTCCAGGAGCTGCTGCAGGCGGGCACAGGCCTGGACTCCTCGGGGCCAGTGGAAGCAGCTCAGAGAGGGGCCTGGGGGGATGGGGGGCAGGTGACACCAGGCTGACCCCGCAGAGCAGGTCCGACGCCCGCCCGCCCCCGAGGGAGCCCGGCCGGGCTGGGCCGCAGCCCTTTCCTCCCCCAGCTCCAGGCCTCTGGACAGACGCCCGAGACCTGACAGTGGTTTCCAGGGCAACCACCTGCTCTGGGACCCTCTCTGGGTGGGGGCAGGGGTGGAGGCAGGAGGGGAGGTGGCGGGGCCGGGAGGGGCTGTGACATTCTACATGCGTGCTGGGGGCCGGCCCCGCTCCCACTGCCCAGCACTGCCTCGGCTCCAAGTAACGGGCACCCTGAGCCCTGGGCAGGGCGAGGGAGGAGGTGTGGGTGGCAGTGAGGCAGGGTCAGAGGTCACGTCACCTCCCAGAGCCTGTTCTTGGCTGTGTGGGGATGACACGAACCAGGACAGGCCGAGGGCCCCTGTACACACAGTGACACCTCCTGCTCCCACAGGGACGCGCCCTGCAACACCTTCCGGCGTGGTGCCCCCAGGGCCCGGGGAGCAGGCAGTCGGCCCAAAGAGCCGCGGGCGGGGGCACCCAGCACCGCGGCCGCGCGCCCCAGGCCTCACCCTTGTCCAGCAGCTGGTTGAGGAGCAGCGTGCCGGAGAAGAAGAGCAGGTAGGCCAGCACCTGGGCCGCCACCTCGGGGTGCACCTGCAGCCGCCGCAGGAGCCCCAGGGCCGCCTGGTAGACGGACACGACGCGGCGCAGCTCCTCGGGCAGCTGGGGGGCCGAGCCCCAGCTCTCCCGGCGCTCCGTGTGGAAAGGGGGGCACTCCAGCAGGGCCGGGAGGCAGACGTACAGGGACTGCGGGCGGGAGGAGGACGCTGTCGGCAGGGCCCCCAGCACAAGCCGCCGGGGCGCGGGGCTCAGCGAGGGTCCCGGCGCAGGCGCAGAGGCCGCGCGGCTCCGGCAAAGGGGCCGACGACTCCCTGCGGCTCAGGAGGGGCGGGGCCTCTCCTCTCGTTTTATCGGGGTTTCCGGGACCGAGGGGTGGCGGGGGAACGACCCCCAGCACCATCTCGCTGAGCCCTAGCCGCTCAGCCACGACGCCCAGGGCAGGAGGACGGGAGCCGAGGCCGCGCGTGGGGTGGAGGGCATGCGGGGGCGCCGTGGGCCTCCCAAGTCACTGCCCCGCTCCTGGCGCTGACCGGCCGGGGGGCCGGGGGGCCGGGCGGGTTGCGCGACGCGGGGCGGGCCGCGGGCCGTACCTTGGAGGCGTAGTAGACGCACTGCTGGAAGGCGTGCAGCGCCACCTCCTCCAGCACCGCCATGGCCTCCTCGCTGGCCGTCAGGGCGCAGGAGAACAGGGACTCCTTGGAGCCTACGGGGAGACGCAGCACCGTCACCGCGAGGGGCGCGGGCAGGAAACTTCCGGAACCGCAGCGACTTCGAATTCCAACCCCTGCCCGCTGCCTCACTCAATGTGATAAAGCAAAGCCACAGGGCGGGACCGGATGACCCCAGCCCCGCCCGGCCCCCCCAGGGGTGCCCCATCCTGGCCAAGGTGCCGGGACGCAGGCACTGCGCCTCCAAGCCCGTGGACGTGAGCATCAGAGGCTCAACTAGCGGACTTCGGGTGTGACTGCTGTCAGAACCCACTGCCCCAGGGGTTCCCTGGGGGCCGGTCAAAGAGACCTGCCGAGGCATGGGTGCCATCCCCGGTCTGGGAACTTCTACATGCCGTGGGTACAACCAAAAAACAAAAACGAAAGCAAAGAACCTACTTCCCCAGCAACGGCCTGTCCTGACCCGACTCCCTGCAGGTCACTTCTCACTTGGGACAAAGGTCACAGGACACCTGGCCAAAGGTCTTAAGGAGACCATCGCCCAGTGGGGTCATGGCAGATGGCCCGTGGCCCCGGTGAGCCCCCAGCACACTGGGGAGGCTGCAGGCAAGAGTGGAGACCCCAGACTCCGGGCGTGGGGCTGGCTCTGAGCAGGCACCTGACACCGCAGGCTGGGCAGCAGCCAGGCGGCAGGTGTGAGCGGACGCCAGGTGACGCCCCCCGGGAGGGGCTCCCGCAAAGCCCGGAGGCCAGAGGCCCCTGCAGGGTGGGGCCGTCCCAAGGGGCCTCCAGAGCACGGGAGCCTGAGGCGCCGGGAGCCCCCTGGCACTGAGAGACCGGCGGGACCGGACGGGCGCCTGCCTCCGTCCTTCACGCTCTCAGCTCCTCGTTTCTCTCCACGGGGACTGAGGCGCGCGGCTCGGGCCCTGCACATGCAGAGCGGACAGGCACGGGCCCCTGCGGGGTGGCACCGCCCGTCCTGCACAGCGCGGCCCCGTCTGGGAATCTCTTTTCCGGGGGAGGGAGGCCAAGCGTCACCCTGAGCGACAAGCTGGCCTCCCGGGACCCAGGCACCGTGGCTGCCCTGCCGTTGGGCAAGGTGTGTGTGTCCACCGGGGAGACCCTGCAGGTGTGGGCGCCTGCCGGCAAGGGCTCAGGGCTCCCCAGCCCCCGCCAGCAGGTCTCATCTGGGATCCTGGCAGAGTCTGGCTGCTCCCTGCAGCCTCCCTGGGCTTTGGGGGCCCGGGGGGGCCAACTGGCAACCTGAGGGGCCCAGGCCTGGAGGAGCCTGAACGGGGCTGGCTGCTCCCTTAGCAGGTGCAGCACCACTTCCTTCCAGAAGGTTCCAGACCTAGAGAAGCTTGTGAGGCTGGCCGTGCTGCTGACTGGAACACGTGCGGACTAAACACATCGGAACCAACCAACGCCGGTGGGAACGTGGGCCAAGAAACCAAACTTTCACAGCAGTGCCCGGGTATGGCGTGGGGACCAACCTGCAGGCAGACCTGCCCCCGCCCGCCGAGCGGGAGGAAGGGACGGCGGAGGGGAAGAGAGGAGGCCGGGAGCGGAGGCTCTCAGCAGAGGCCATGCATCTGTCAGATGTCATTTAAAACCCCCGAGACACCCGCAGCCATGGCGCAGGTCCCACTGGGGTTTCCAACAAGGCCGACACCCGCCCGAGCCAGAGAGGGAGCCGGGGGCGGACAGCCCTCCCTCCCTCCGGGGCCCGGACTGAGGCGGCCCCTCCAGGCACCAGCCCTCCGCCCGCCTGCAGGCGCTGAGGTGGGGCCTCCAAGTCTTGCCGGAGAATCTGTTGTTATGGCCGCACCCGCTGCATGTGGAGGTTCCCAGGCTAGGGGTCTAATCAGAGCTACAGCCGCCGGCCTACACTACAGCCACAGCAACGCGGGATCCGAGCCACGTCTGCAACCTACACCACAGCTCACAGCAACGCCAGATCGTTAACCCGCTGAGCGAGGCCGGGATTGAACCCGCAACCTCATGCCAAGCCACAACCAGAACTCGGAGACTTTTCAGTGAATAAACAAACACCCCCCTCCTCAAGTGGACCTTCTATCTGCCTGTGCGGACGGGATCAGAGCTTTGGGCACAAAGGTCGTGTGGGGAAGAAAAAGCTAATTTCCAGCTTTCAGGACGCGAAGTCTCTGTGTTTCGAATTCTCTTCACAGACGCTGCCCGCCGCAGCTCAGGAGCCCGGCCGCCCCGACCTCCCCTGCCCTCGGCCTGACGCGGCTCCCCGGGCGCTCCCTCCAGAGCCTCACCGCCCAGGACACGGTTTCTGAGACGCCCTGACCCTGCGGGGCTTCCCCGCCTGTGCGGCCCTGCGCCGGCCACCTCCAGGCCTGGGGCCGGACTCCCCTGCGGGCGCAGGTCGCAGCTAAGGGGGAGGCGCCCAGACAGCCTCTCCCAGCAGGCGGAGGGGCTCGGGTCCCTGGGAAGGAAGCACCAGCCCAGGACAGCAGCCCCGCCTGCAGCGCGGGGGCCACGTCCAGACAGGAGCGGCAGCAGGGGACCCGCCCGTGACCGCTGTGCCAGTGTCGTGGGGCAGGAGGCAGTGCCTGCTGGGGCCACAATCACTGATGTCCCCACCAGCACCTGCGCGGAAGGACGAGCCAGAGGCCCAGCTGCTCGCTGGCCCCTCCGCTCAGAACCCGCTGGGCGGCTGTGGCCTTGGTGTGGGCGGCTGGAGGCACCCCCCCGGACCCCAGGAGCCCAGCAGGACACGGATGGGGAAGGCAACAAGAGGCCTGACGGGGAGGAAGGGCGGTCCTGCAGGCGCTGGGCTCGCGCGGGGCAGGCCCAGGCCGCTGGGCAGAGTGGATCCTGGAGACAGAGGTCGCGGGTGGCGGCATGTCGCGCTCCGGGGAAAGGCCACTGACGGTCTCCTCCAACCAGGCCTGGGGGACAGGGAGCCGCTGCCCTCCCCCGGGAGTCCAGCCGGGCGGCGCTCCCGGTGTCCACCCAGGGAACAGGGACGGAGCGCCCACTGGGGCACAGAGGAGCCACCACTTTCTGCCACAGATCCATGGGGACCCGGACTCCAGGGCCCCGGGACCCCAAGAAAGTCCCCACTGCCCCCTTCACTGGGCAGCATGGGTTAAGCAGACTAAGAAACCAGGGCTGACCCCAGGGGAAGAACAGTCAGGCCCCTGTGTCCCCAGGACCCAGCCCCCACTGGCCAGCTCGGCCCAACTCCTGGCCCTGCCAACTGGTCTCGACAGCCAGCTCCCGGCAGCGACAGCAGGGCGCTGCCTGCCTCGTGCAGACCTGCCTCTGGAAAGCTAGCCACTGGCATCGGGGCCCAGCAGGGCCCAGTGCCAACCAGCGAGCCCCAGGCTCTCAGGCAGACCTCGAGCCCACGGCCACCTTCTGCGAGGCGCAGAGAGGACACCCCGTCCTACAGCATGGCTTCCCACGGCTCCGAGCCGGACTGTGGCAGCTGGGCCCCAGGGGGGCACCGCACGCACTAGGGACACCCTCAGCTCCAGGGAGGCCGGGACGGGAGGGACGGAAGCAGGCGGCTCGATTCTTGCCAACGGAGCAAGGCTGTGTGGGGCGAAACGAGCCCCGGCTGTCACGCCCAGTCCTGCAGCAGGCGGAGTGGGTCCGGGCAGCAGGTGAAGGACTCTGGCCCTGCTTCCAGGACCCACTGCAGCCCCGACAGCTCTCGTCAGACACATGCCAGCCGAAATCCCACTTGGCCTCAGGGCCTAGCCCAGTGCCGCCTTCTCCAGGAAGCCCTCCCAGACTGCCCCAGGCAGGCTCACTCTCTCACGGAGCCTTTCTGGCACTTTGCGCTGCATTTCACAAATTCTACGAGGCAAAGTCCCCCACATTTTAGTCTCGAAAGTCAACACGCGTTACACAGTCTCACAGCGCGGGCAGCTCGCCGCCTTTCTGAAACTGGTCCATCTAGTAGGAGACGGTGGCCGAGGGCCCGCCCCCGCTCTCGGTGCACAAGGAGCGACGTGCATCCCCTGCCCCCTCCCCAGGCAGGTCACGCGAAATGACAGGGACTGGCGGTGCCGACACGCCATGGACGAGAGGCGCCGGGTCGGCCCAACCACGGCGCCGCCGCCCTCTCAGAGGAAGCCGCCGACCTCCACCGTCTCCGTGCTGGCGGCCAGCTCCACCGAGACGGCCGGGGGCCGCCCCAGCTGGGCGAGCAGCCGGGCCGTACCTGTGACGTCCAGCTCCTCCTCCAGGCTCTGCATGTAGAGAGGGCACTTCTGCTGGGTGAAGTACAGCAGCTCCACGGAGTTGGACATCCAGAAGACAATGTGCTGCAGGTCCGGGGCCAGGCCCTCCATGGAGACGCTGGCCGAGCAGAGGGGCTCCTGGCTGCCAGGACAGAGACGAGGCGGTGGGCAGACCGTCACCCCAGGAGGCCGAGCCCCTGCTCTCTGCGCACAGGTCGGCGGACGCTCCCAGAACGACCAGCACCCGCCAAGCTACCAACATCAAGCGGGAACCAGACCTTCAGAGCTCACCGGTCGGAGGGTGTGGCCCACAAACCCTCCCCGGACAGACCCCAGCGGCCACGCGGCAAAGGACTCTGGTAAATACACAGTCGTCTGTTCCAGAATCAGGTCCCGGACTAGCGGTGCCCGCCTGGACTAGCCGCTGCGTTGACTAGCCGCTGCGTTGCCCGAGGCGACTGAGAGCAGGAGAGAGGGCGGCTGTCCCGGCACGCACGGAACAGAGGCGACGGTGGGCGCTGTCGCAGTGCGGGCGGCGAGGCGAGGAAGCCACGCGCCACTCGGCACAGCGGGACGCGCGGCTCTGCGGTCAGGGATCGGGAGGCGCAGACTCAGCTGCAAACCCGCTAGCGGCCACAGTGCGCAGGGCTTGCCCGGCCGGCTGGGTCCGCCTGCTGATTCCTGCAGACGCGCTTCCAGGCGCCTGGCATGGAGCCAGGCCCGCCCCGGCTCCCGAACCCCATTTCCGCCCTGGGGATGGCCGCCCTGGGCAGGGGGCCCGGTGGCGTTCCCTTTCCAGGGGACCCTGGGGACGTCGGAGCCACCTGGCTCCCTCACAGGCAGCGTCCGCAGTCAGGCGGCTTTTGCCGAGCCCAGGGTTACCCAACTCTCCCTCGTACGTCCCCACACATCGGCCCCCAGCATCCAGAACCTTCCACACCACCACTCCCTACCTCCCGAGGAGGCTGAGTCTGTGCTGAGCCCGGGTCAGCCCTCCGCTCGAACGCCCAGCCCGCGTCCCTCCCGCACGACCCCTCCTCCCGGCAGCAGGCCTGGCGCAGGGCTGCGCTTTCTGAGGAGCGGGGACCCACTGAGGAGCCAGTCAAACGCCCAGACATGACTCGGGCCTGCCTGGGGGAGACCCCGGGCTGCGGCTCCTACGGGGGGCGGGGGGGGGCTGGGGGGCAAGGCGGGTGGCTGTGGACATGGTACAAGGCCAGCGCTGTCCCTGGGCTCCCCGTCCTGCCTGGAGGGTGTGCCGGTGCCCGAGCAGCTCGGGGCCTTGGGCTGCTGGAGCGACCGTTGTGCCCGGGGCTCCTGGGAATCGGGGCCACGGACGGAGCCAGGGGCAGCCCGGGAAGACGCGCGGGAGAGCTGCGGTCCGTCCTCCTGCATGGCCCCTCTGGGCGGCCGGCGGGTCTCGGGGGCCTGGGGCTCCCCTTCCCACGTTCACATGCCCACATGCCCGCAGCCTGCTTCTGACGTAACCTGGCTTTGTCCACAAACTACGTGGCTGCTCTCGGTCCTCTCCAGGGAGGGACCGGCCTCAGAGGCGGCTCCCAGTCTCCGTGCGGAGCCCTCCCCTCCGCCCGCTCTCCTCGCGGGTCTGGATTAGACACGCATGCACAATGGCAGTTTCAGGTCATTAACACAGGCCCAGTCTGCTCATCAGAGCCTAAGTCCATTTTGTTTTCAACATGTGCGGCGCTTCTGATTTTCACCAGAACTCAAAGGGACAGGTCTCCACGGAGAAACCATCGGCCAGCCACTGCCACCTGGAGCTTCTGTGTCAGATCCTGCGGGGTCAGCCTCGCAGGCACGGCCACCCACCAGCTCAGGCCGTGCAGCAGGGCCAGGCCCACCCGTTCAGGCGAGCACTGGGTGGGGACAGTCATTTCACGGAAATGACACCAGAGGCCCAGGCAACAAAAGCAGGAACAGACAAGCTGGATAAGAGCAAAGGGCAAAGCTCTGTGCAGCCAAGGAAACCATTGACAGAAAGAAAAGGAAACCCAGGGAACAGGAGAAAATATCTGCAGACCAGGAATCAGACAAGGAACGCCTTCGACTCCACAAGCGAAAACCCTAATTGCCCAGTCTGAGATGGGCTAAAGACTTGAACAGATCTATGTCCTAAGTAGACATACAGATGCCAGCAGGTGCGTGAAAAGGTGTCAACATCCCTCATCGTCAGGGAGACGCGAGTCAAACCACAACGAGCTACCACCTGACACCTGTCCCAAAGGCTTTGTCAGAAAGGCCAGAGCCGCCGGGCGTCGGCAAGGCTACGGGGACACCGGAAGCCTCGTGCGCTGCGGCGGGGCGGAGAACGGGGCGGCCACTGTGGGAGACGGTGTGGAGGGCCCTCAGAAACTTAAAACTAGACCTACCTTACCATCCAGCCATTCCACTTCTGGGTATTTATCCAAAAGAATCAAAATCAGGATCTCCCAGAAATCTTAGCGCCCCAATGTTCCCTGCAGCGCTAGTCACAACGTCCAAGACGTGGAGTCAAACTAAAGGCCCACTGGTGAGTGGGTGAAAGGGTGAGTGGGTGAAGGGGTGAGTGGGTGAATGGATAGAGAAAACCTCGTTTATGATACAATGGACTATTACTCTGCCTTGAAAAACAAAAAAAAAAGGAAGTCCTGCAAAATGCAACAACAGCAGCACAGGTGAGCCTTAAAGACACTGTGCTCAGTGAAACAAACCGATTATAGAAAGACAAATATTGCATGACTCCATTTTTATGAGACATCTAAAATAGTCCAACTCACAAAGTAGAAGGGTGGTTATCAGGGCCTGGGGGCAGGGGGACAGAAAATAGAAATTGCTCATCAACGAGCATGAAGTTCCATTATGCAAGCTGCATGGGCTCTAGGGATCTGCCTGCACAGCAAAGGAAACCTTAAACAAAACGAAAAGACAGCCTCAAGACTGGGGGAAATTATTTGCAATGATGCAACCAATAAGGGCTTAATTTCCAGTTTGTAAGAATGCATACAAATGGCCAACAGGCACACGAAAAGATGTTTATCATACCTAATTACTAGAGAAAAGCACATCAAAACCATAATGAGGTACCACTTCACACCAGTCAGAAAGGCCATCACTAAAAAGTCCACCGATAAACGCTGGAGGGGGTGTGGAGAAAAGGGACCCTCCCACACTGTTGGTGGGAGTGTAAGCTGGTGCAGCCACTACGGAAAACAGTATGGAGGGCCCTCAAAAAACTAAAACTTCCACATGTCCCAGCAATCCCTCTCCTGGGCATCTATCCAGACAAAACTGTAATTCAAAACGGTAAAGCACCCGTATGTTCACAGCAGTGCTATTCACGAGAGCCACGACACGGAAGCCACCTAAATGTCCCGTCAACAGAGGAATGGAAGAAGATGTGGTACATATTTACACAAGGGAGTACTACTCAGCCATAAAAAAGAATGAAATAATGCCACCTGCAGCAACGTGGATGGACCTCGAGACTCTCCTACTAAGTGAAATCAGAAGGAGAAAGACAAACACCGTGTGATATCACTTATATATGTAGAGTCTAAAATACAACACAAAGCAACATATCAACAGAACAGAAACAGACTCGGACAGAGGAAACAGACTCGTGGCTGCCAAGGTGGGGGGAGTACGGACGGAAGGACAGAGGGTTTGGGATCGGCAGAGACAACCGGCTACACGGGCTGGATAATGAGTCCTGCTGCAGAGCACAGGGAGCTGTATTCGGGATCCTGTGACAAACCACAAGGAAAAGAACATAAAAGAGAGACGCATGTGTGTATTACTGGATCACTGCGCTGCACGGCACAACTGAACAGGTCAACTATGATTCCATATATAAAAAAACACTGGGCCTGCAGTTAATGATACTGTACTGCACGTGCTTAAGGTGGGGAGTCCCTGCCATGGCTCAACGGTAATGAACCCATCTAGTGTCCATGAGGACACAGGTTCGATCCCTGGCCTCGCTCACTGGGTTAAGGATCCGGCGTTGCTGTGAGCTGTGGTGTGGGTCACAGATGTGGCTCAGATTCCTGTTGCTGTGGCTGTGGTGTAGGCCAACAGCTACAGCTCTGATTCAGCCCCTAGCCTGGGAACTTCTATATGCTGCTGGTGCGGCCCTAAAGAGACAAAAAAAAAAAAGAAAGCTTAAGTGGGTAATTTTCAGGTTAAGTGTTCTGAACACAGTAAAATAAATAAAAATTAAACCGAACCAAACCAATGACATTCTGATATAATTATTTTTTTTTAAGGGCTGCACCTGTGGCATATGGAAGTTCCCAGGCTAGGGGTCGAATTGAAGCTACAGCTGCCGGCTTGCGCCACAGCCACTCAGGATCTGAGCTGCGTTTGCAACCTACACCACAGCTCATGGCAACAGCGGATCCTTAACCCACTGAGCGAAGCCAGGGATCGAATCCACATCCTCATGGTTACTAGTTGGGTTTGTCACCGCTGAGCCACAGTAGGAGCTTTTTTTTTTTGCCTTTTTTATATAAATTTTAAAAAATCATTTGGATTCTATAAAAATTACTCTTCTATGGTAATTATTATATTATTAATTACTACTGAAAACAAAATTAAACACATTTTTGGTAATAAAAGAAAAATGTCTGAAAACAATTCATGAGTCAAAGAAGAAATTAAAACAGAAATGACGGGGAGTTTCCATTGTGGGTCAGCAGAAACTATTCCAACTAGTACCTGTGAGGATGCAGGTTCAATCCCTGGCTTTGCTCAGTGGGTTAAGGATCTGGCGTTACCATGAGCTGTCGTGTAAGTCACAGATGTGGTTTGGATCCCATGCCACTGTGGCCGTGGTGTAGGCTGGTGGCTGCAGCTCCAATTCGACCCCTAGCCTGAGAACCTCCACATGGCGTGGGTGCGGTCATAAACACACACACACACACACACACACACACAAAGAAAAGAAAGAAAGAAAAGAAGTTAAGCAAGAGTAAGGAAATAATAAAGATGTCAGGGAATAGAAATCAGAAAAAGTAAACAACAAAACTGGTTCTTTTTTTTTTTTTTTTTTTTTGCCTTTTGTCATTTTATGGCCGCGGGTTTATGGCCGCACCCGCGGCATGTGGAGGTTCCCAGGCTAGGGGTCTAATCGGAGCTGTGGCCACCGGCCTTCGCCGCAGCCACAGCAACGCAGGATCCGAGCCGCGTCTGCAACCTACACCACAGCTCACGGCAACGCCGGATCGTTA
>PVHT021183577.1:1774038-1791179 GCA_004024745.2 Catagonus wagneri
GGTTCTTTTAAACAGATGTCAGACAAATGCTTGGGGAGACAAATCAACGGAGGGAGACGAAAAGCCAGGACCATGACAGGGACTAAATGAGGTGTGTCAGTCACCGCCCCGTCAGAGACAAAAACGGTTCTGAGAGACTGTAACCAGCAGTTTCATTCCAACAGCCTTGAAAATACACGAAACAGGTAATTTCCTAGGAAAGCAAAAATCACCAAAATCAACATAAGAAGAAACAGAAAACTAAATCAGCCCTAAACACTGAAGAAATGGAATCAGCAAACACAGGCACAGCCGGATGCTTTTCTTGGCTGCTTCCAGCAAACAAACCTCCAAGGCCGAGACATCATTTCAGACAAACTGGTGCAGAGAACGGAAAACAAAGGCTGCTCGACTAATCTCTGTGAGCCTCGTCGAGAAAAGCAGACCAGGACAATTCAAACAATAAATTCATAGTCCAATTTCACCTACGAATTTACCTGTTCAGATGGGAAAATTCTAAATAAAATATTAATGAGCCGCATCTCACCAGGCTGACAAATTCAACAGTCATGGAAGGCTTGGCCCCGGGACCCATCGCGGTTCAGTCAGCCTCCTCACGGTAGAACCCACACTCGAAGATTCCAGGGGAGGAGCTCCCATTGTGGCGCAGCGGTTAACGAACCTGACTGGCATCCACGAGGACGCAGGTTCGATCCCTGGCCTCGCTCAGTGGTTAAGGATCGGGCGTTGTCGTGAGCTGTGGTGTAGGTCACAGACGCGGCTCAGATCCCGTGCTGCTGTGGCTGTGGTGTAGGCTGGCAGCTGCAGCTCTGATTCAGCCCCCAGTCTGGGAACTTTCATATGCCGCGGGTGCGGCCCAGAAAGAAAAAAAAAAGGAAAAAAAAGGGAAGAAGTGGAAACAGCCACCCAGGACAGAAAAAAGTTTGACAGAAGCCCAGAGCTGACCCCAGCGGTGGGGACCTGGGTCTTAGCTCCTCAGGGAACCAGATTCCTGGGGGGCGGGGACAAGGACAGGCCGTACTTACAGGTGCGCCTGCTTCTCTGCCAGCTCTTTGGTTTTCTCCTACAATCAGGAAGGAGAAAAAGCAAATGTGAGAAAAACAGGACAGACGTGCCGAGAACGCCGCTGGCCCGGGCCGGGCGTCCACACGGAACGCGGCACCCTGTCTGCGCCGGGAAGACCTCTCCATGCCTGGCCCCAGCACCCCACCACTGCCACGGCCCCGCGTTCCCCCAGCAGTGGTATCTCCCGTCAGAGCGCTATCTCCCCGACATGCCACCGGCCACGTCAGGAAAAGTTGACAGGTCAAACGCTTCTCAAACATCAGAACGAAGATTCTGGCAACGCTCTTATGCTCAGCTTCACACACGTGCGTTTAAAAGCCAGCGGTGGTGACGAGGAGCAGAGGCTCACGGGCTGGAATATCACAAATTTGTGTAAACGTCCCGGTAGGGACTCGGGCCTAGCCAGCGTTTTCTGTCCGTCTGAATCAGGAAGCACTTTTGCTCCGGCACCGAGCTGTCCGGCTAAGCGTGGACGCGCCGGCCCGGAGGTGACATGGAACGTGAGCGCGGCGCGCGAAGAGGAGGCTCTGCTGAGGCCCAAGAAAGAAAGGGACAAGTGAGCCAGGCGTGGGGCGGGGACTGGACGGCCAGCGCTGAGGCTCGCCACCACCACGGAGGGGACAAGCCGGCCGGGGACGGGGTGAGGGGCGCCTCCACCAGCCTCGGTTTCCACACCTCCGCGGGGGCCGGTTCTCACCCAGGAGGCCGCCAGCACCCTCCTCGCCCCGGTGCTCTCGGCTGCGACGCGGGGTGTGGCACCTGCGTCGCCAAGGCCGCTGTGAGAACTGGACAGCGTCCGGCCACTAGTAAGGGTCTGGCACAGAGCTGGCCCGGGAAAGGACAGCGACTCCTGAGGAAATTCACAGCCTTTAAGCACCAGGCCACCCGGTCAGTGCTCACGCTGACCCAGCCAGGCGTCCACACCACAGGGACTACAGCTGCCCCGCAAGTGACTTCGGGGAGGGACCAGGGGATGCGGGTCAGGTGCCCAGGACGCACGTGGTTCGCCTGCACGATTCTGGATGTGGCAGCTCACAACGGCTTCTGCTTTTTAAAAGTTTCAAACCTTTTAAATGTGGATCTTAACCTGAGGAATCTCTCCAGCGTCTACACAGCCAAGTGGCTTCCCTTCTCCACCTCTGCTTCACAGCGAGCATGGCCAAGACTAAGGGGTCTCTCTGAAGGGCTGCACATAACCACCAGCCATGCTTTGCGTCCCCTGCTGGCCAGACTGTGTGCCCTGGCGGCAGCAGCCGGCTTGGCGCTCTGGCCCCCAGGGGACGCTGGCAGCGCCCGAAGCCGCTTCCGTGAGGCACAGGTCAGCCCCACGGCAAGGAATTCTGCCCCGAGTGCCCGGTGCCGCAGCCTGGAGACCGTCCTGGGCAAGTTCAACACAGCGTCGAATGGCCCTGCACCCCTGCCCATCACCAGCCAACAAGGGCGCCGCAGCGGGGTGCTGGCAGCAGAAAGCATGGGCACCCAGGCCACCTGGAGCCGTGGGACCAGAGCTCTCGAGGCCACGTCCGAGCCGGCAGGGTGCAGGAGCACCGCTCAGTGGTCCTGCCTCTGCTGGCTGGCAGGTGGGCAGGTGCGGGCAGGTGGGGAGGGCCGGCCTGGCCGGAGGGGAGCTTCCTGAGGCCGCCGAGATCCCCACACCCCCGGTGAGCAGCAAACCGCCCCAGCCCCGGCACGGACCCAAACGGTCTCTCGGATCATCCTGGCTATCTTGAGCAGGAGCTGCCCGAAGGAGCCTGGCTCCAGGCGGGTGGCCGCGTGCTGGACGCAGAGACAGAGGAGGAAGGCGGGGGTCAGCTTGTGGTCGTCGCCGCCCGGCTCCACCAGCGTCATGATCCGCCGCAGCAGCGCGTCCTCCACGTCGGGCTCAAACTCCAAGTGCAGCTGCCGGGGCCGAGGCGGGGCCGCCGGCGCGGAGACGGAGGCGCCCTGGGCCCGGAGCGCAGCCCCGCACAGCCTGCAGCTCTGCGGCACGGCCCGGAGGCGGGCGAGGGCCTGGGCGGGCAGGGGCTGGGCCTGCGCCGGGTCCTTGAACAGCAGCAGGTAGTAGAGGCCCAGGGAGAGCAGGTCCCCGTGGCGCAGCGGCACCGTGCGGCCCCCCACCTCCGAGAAGTTGACGGACACGGGCGCCCCGGGGATGGGCTCCAGGACCAGCCGCGCCCCGGCCGGCTCCCGGCCCGCGGGCTGGCGCCTGCGGATGGTGCAGTGCAGGGGCAGGATGTCGGGGGCCGAGAGGCTGATGCTGGGCTTGCTGGAGGGGGTCCTGTGGCCCACGGTGTGCCGGTCCCGGTTCAGCACGTACACCAGGCTGTCCTGAAACACAGACCCCAGACTCAGGGGCAGGACACCACCTCGGTGGGCAGCGCCATCGGGGCCCCTGTACCTAGGCCACCCGGGGCCACCCCACCCCGGGCCCTTCCTGACCGGCTCCTGCCCCCAGCCTGTCCACCACGTCCCCGCACCCGGGGCCACTCCAGCTCTGAGTCCCAAGAGGCCAGACCAGGGCAGACCCGGACCCAGACGCTCTCCCAGCTGACCGGGTGCCCTCCTCTGCTGCTCCGGCTTAGGGAGGGAGAGGCCTCCCAGGACCTGGGCAGAGGGCCTTGACATCACAAACGGTGCAGGGGAGATGGAGCAGGAGGGGAGCTGGGGCCCAGGTGCCGTCCCAAGGGGTCTCCCAGGGCGTCACCCTTCAGGCCAAGTCGCCTCCAACAAATGCAATATACAGTGGGGGGAGCGTGGGGGGAGCCACACACTGGAGGTGCTGGAGGCCCAGGCGCCAGCCCCGTGAGCCGTTCCCTAGGCACCCTGGGCGGCAGACCTTCCCCAAGGCCGGGCAGGAAGTGGGCCTGGGACCAGGTGAGACCCAGGCCAGAACCAGCCAGTGAGAGGCCAGGGAGACCCCCTCTCAGGGCCCCGCTGCCTCCTACTACAGCCTGAACGAAGAGAAGGTTCTGGAAGCAGAGAAGCCCCAACCTCCTCCAGAGCCCAGGAAGGGCCCAAAGGGTCGTCCCCACCCAGCACGGCGTCACCACGGCGATGGCAGGAGGGGGGAGGTGCGCTCACCCGCTGCTGGCTGTAGCCCTGCAGGAGCAGCAGGTGCGGCGACTCGTAGAGCGAGCAGCGCATGGCGTCCTGGCCCGGCTCCTCGGCGCCCCGGGCGGCGTCCGGCACGGTGGTGGCCGAGCTCAGGCTGGTCTCGCTGACCGTGCGGCGCAGCCGGTGGGGAGGGGGGCTCCGGCCGCCCCCCGAGGCCGGGGCCGGGGTCCCCTTGGCGCGGCTCCGCTGTAGCCTCCGGGCTTGGGCGTTTATCCCTGAAACAGAAGCAGCGCGGGGTGGACAGAGCCGGCCCAGCCGCCCGCTGGCCCTCGGCCCTCACAGCCGCCTCTACGCCTGGTCTGGGAGGCCGCAGGACGCTGCCACTGACCGCACCCTCAGAAGGCCGAGGCACCTCCGGGGCTCCCCTGAAGAGCCAGGCAGCCCGGCCATCGGTGCCCCCAGGTGCCCTAGGGGGGCCCAAAGGCACGTCCGGCTGGGGGACCAGTCAGCACCACAGCCTCTCCTCGGGGCGCCAAGGGCACTGCAGCGTCAGCTCCCAGAGAGACAGCGTGCGGGGGCCTGCGTGCACCGCGCCAACCCCAGACCCCACCCGGCCGCCTGCCCGGCCCGGGCAGCCTGTGTGCACGTGTGCACGTGTGTGCGTGTGCGTGTGTGAGAGGAGACTTGTCACCACCCTCACTTTACAAGGAGAAATCGGCCACCTCGCCACGTCACCAGCCCACAGAGCTGGCTAGTCTCCACCCAGGACACACTGCTCCATCCTGGGCACCTCTGACACAGCCAGGTCGGGGCAGGTGCGCACACACGCGCACTCACGCCTGCACACACACACCCATGGAAGCCCGAGCCTTCCGCGTCCAGTGCACCAACGCCGCGGAACTCAGGAGGCCAGTCTCCGGGCACTGCGGCCGCTGCCCGGCCGACTCCAGGGCTTCCTGGCCGAGGGCCCTGCACGCGGCCCCCCTCCCTATAAGCACCGCGGAAAAGCACATGGAGCCGGAGGAAGCGAGGCAGGCGAGCTGGGGCCGGGGCCGCCTTACCGGGAGCTGGTGGCCAAGCAGGCGTGAAGACAGACCTGCCTTCCAGAAGGAAGCCTGCTCCTCCGCAGCCCGCAGGGGGCCGGGCAGCAGCTGCAGTGCCAGCTGTCTGCCGAGCGCTGCTCCCGCCTGCGGCAGGGCCGGGCCGGGCCGGACGGCAGGCCGGCTGGGAGCAGGCGGGCGGGGGAGGGGACGCCGCAGCCAGCCCCCAGCCGGGCCGGCCCGCACACACGCTCGCGGCTGAGGCGGCGCTGCACAAGTACGGGCCGGGCCTGATGAGAGAACATTCTAAAAGCCCGTCTCCAACCATGCCCACGCTCTTCCTCCATCTCAGATGCACCTAGAACCACCTTCCGGAAGTCCTGGGCTCCCAGGAAGCGACAGAGCCCAGGGGGGTCGACCTCCCCTCTTCGGTTCCTAGGGGTCCCCAGAGCCTCTGGGCAAGGACTGGAGTCCAGTCCAACCCAGTGGAGCGACTGCAGCCAGCGTCCCCTGAGACTTCAGCAGGCAGGCATGGGTGTGACCTCCCAGTGGACTGGACCCCACTCCCGCAGGCGGGGTCCCGCTTCCCCTGGCAGACAACCCCTCCCAGGACCGCCTGTGGAGTCTGAGACAGCGCCTCCTGGGCCGGCTCCCGGGCTCCTCCCAGGTCCTGGGCGGCCCCGGGGTTGAAGGGCTGGGGCTGTCGGGAGGGCGACGGCAGCAGCTGGTGGCCCCGGCTGCTAGGCCACCAAGGTGGGCACCGCTGTGTGCAGAGCCACCCACGGCACCCGGTGGACACGACCCACCCACAGCCGGTTGGCGGCACAGCCCTGAGCACCCCCCACACGTGGACGCCTGTGCAAGGATGGCCACCGAACCCCGCGTGCCCCCCCCGGGGGGGGACTCTTCACGGGAAGTGGGGGCCCGGCACACTCCCAGCTGCGGGGGGAGAGGCAGGCGGGTAGGAGACCGGGGTTCACGTGCCAGAACGGCTCAGGAAGCCCCGCCTCCCGCCACTCAGGGTGCACAGGTGTGCATGTACAGCTGCTTCTAAAAGTGGATCCGAGCTCCTGGTGGCCTAGAGTTAAGGACTCAGCGTCACTGCTGTGGCACAGGTTCAAACCCTGGCCCAGAAACTTCCATGTGCTCCAGTAGCAGGGGGAAAAAAGAAACCCCGACAGAAAAGGCACAGCTTAAATTCAAGAACTGGCCCTCTTACAGGCGAGGAGGGACCGAGCCCAGGAGGTGCATCACAGGACTTGGCGGGGCCGCTGGGAGGCACACAGAGTGCCACACCCGCACTTAAGAGGCCAGGCCTGACAGATTACCGCGCATGACATTCTAAAACCGACCTCAAGAGGCAAAAGACCTGTCCTCTGAAAACCTGAGACGCTGATGAAAGAAGTCAAAGACGACACCAACAGACGGAGACACACCACACGCTCTTGGACTGAAGAGTCAACACCGCAGAAGTGACCACACTACTCAAAGCAGCCTCTGCCTGGCCACCAGCGACATTCCTCACAGAACTAGAACAAAATATTTTAAAGTTTGTACAGAAACACACAAGACTCCGAGTAGCCAAAGCAATATTGAAAAAGAAAAATGGAACTGGAGGACCCAGGCTCCTCTGACTTCCGTCTGTAAAACGAAGCTACAGCCGCCAAAACAGGACAGCACTGGCACAGAAGCAGAAGCGGAGATCGGCGGGGCAGGACAGAAGGCCCAGAAACACGCCCAAGCACCTGTGGTCAACTCACCCACAGCAAAGGAGGCGAGAGCACACAGCGGGAGAGAGACGGTCCACTCGGTAAGTGGGGCTGGGAACACTGGACAGCTGCGTGTAAAAGAACGAAATTAGAACATTCTCTCACACCAGACACAAAAATAAACTCAAAATGGATTAAAGACATAGACATAAAACTCCTAGAGGAAAACATAGGCAGAATGCTCTCTTGACATAAACTGCAGCAGTATCTTATTTGATCCATCTCCTAGAACAATGATAATAAAAAACAAAAATAAACTAGGGGGACCTAATTAAACTTAAAAGCTTCTGCACAGCAAAGGAAACAACTAAAAAACAACCCAAAGAATGTGAGAAAATCTTTGCAAATGAAACAACTGACAGGGGATTAATCTCTAATCTCAAACATTTCATAGAGCTTTACATCCAAAAAACAAAATCCTAATCAAAATGGGCAGGAGGTCTAAAGAGACATTTCTCCAAAGACGACAAATGACCAAAAAACACATGAAAAGATGCTCAACATCATTAATACCATTAGAGAAATGCAAATCAAAACCACAGTGCGGTACCACCTCACACCAGTCAGAACAGCTGTCATCAAAAAGTCTACAAACAATAAACGCTGGGGAGGGTGTGGAGAAAAGGGACCCCTCCCACACTGCTGATGGGAATGAAAACCAATGCAACCACTATGGAGGACACTGGGAAGTTCTAAATATAGAGCTACCAACGGACCCAGCAATCCCAGTCCTGGGCATCTATCCAGAGAAAACTATAATTTGAAAAGATGCATGCCCCCCAGTGTTCACTGCAGCACTGCTTACAACGGCCAAGCCATGGAAGCAACCTACATGGCCATCGACAGAGGACTGGACACAGATGTGGTACACATACACAATGGAATATTACTCAGCCATAAAAAGTGAAATAATGTCATTTGCAGCAACATAGATGGACCTAGAGATTATCATAGGTGAAGTTAAGTCAGATGAAGAAAATATATGATCTCACATATATGTGGACTAATAAAAATGACACAAAACTTTTGAACCATAATCAAACTCACAGACTTCAGAACCACAGGCGAAACCTTTGGGGGTAGGGAGGAACTGGGGGAGCGGGGCTAACATATACAAGGCACTGTATGAAAGAGACGGTTAACAAGAACCTGCTTCAGGAGTTCCCGTCGTGGCTCAGTGGTTAACGAATCCGACTAGGAGCCATGAGGATGCAGGTTTGATCCCTGGCCTTGCTCAGTGGGTTAAGGATCCGGCGTTGCCGTGAGCTGTGGTGTAGGTCGCAGATGTGGCTCAGATCCCGCGTTGCTGTGGCTGTGGCGAAGGCCAGCGGCTACAGCTCCTGTTAGACCCCTAGCCTAGGAACCTCCATATGCCGCGGGTGCGGCTCTACATAAAAAAGGCAAAAAGACAAAAAAAAAAAAAAAAAACAGGAACCTGCTTCAGAGCACAGGCACATCTGCTCACTGGTTTGTAATAACTCGCATGGGCTAAAAATGGATGTACTTGTATGTATGGCTGATGCTCTCTGCTGCACACCTGAAACATACAACATTCTAAATCAACTGTACTCCAAGAGTGTTTGCAATTTTTGAAATTCTAAATAAATGTGATTTTTAAAATTTTATGTGACCTCTGGAAGGTGGATACCCAAGTGTCAGGTATCCTCTCTTTGAAATGTGTATTCTCTTTCAAGTCCTCTCGTGCAGGACTTTGAGGCTGTCGCAGGCAGTTCCTGATGAGGCTGCAGGGTCGTGGCTTCAAGAGCTGACACTGCCCCCGCCCCGCCCGGCCCCCCACGACACGATGCATGCATCTCAACACTGCACAAAACCAGGACACTAGTGCCCGACACTGTCCAGAACCTTCTCGCTAAGCCGGCGTGGAGGCTGGATGGTGAGAGGCAGGCCGAGTCGCCACAAGCCGGTGGCCCGAGGGGTCCGGGCTCCCGGCCTGGTCCAGGCAGACCCCCAGCCTTGCAGGCCAGGGTCTGCGCACTGGGTCTGCGGCGTCACAGGCTGAAGGAGGTCGTCCCGGCTGCCCCTCCACCGCCACGAAGGAAATTCAGCGACAGCCACGCCGTGGGGAGCACTGTCCACAGGCCGCAGCGCTAATGGACAGAGGCAGGCCGGGGCACGGGGCAGTGCCGAGCCCGCACGCGAGGCCACCCACCCCCAGGGGCCGCGCCCAGCCTGGCCACGCGGCGGAGGAGCCGCGCCCCAGGGCCGTGTGCGTCCTCCATGGGCTCCCGGGGCCGGGCCGGACGGGCCCGTCACCGGACGTTTCCTGCGCCGGGGACTGAGGCGGCAAGGTCAGGGGTCCCTGTGGTCATGCGGGTCTCAGGGACGCCCAGGAATCTGTTCTGCAAAAGCTCCCAGGAAGGTTCTGGAACTCAGCCAGGACAGGGACCACCGCCAGGGCGTGTCCCCACCCCGAAGCCCTGGAGTCCGCAGAGACCCCGCAGGGGAGAAGGAAACCCAGATGCGCAGAAAGCACACCCGAGCACCTGGGTTTCCAACCCTGCCCTCTGGCTGAGCGCTGGTCCGTTCCCGGGGAGGCGGCAGGCGGAGGCCAGCTCCCTGGGGCACGAAGCCCCAGTCCCCGGCAGCCCTGCGCCCATCAGCGCCACGTTCCCACAGCGCTTGTCACTGCGTCTTTGTGGCACACTGTGGTAATCCCTGCAGAGCTTCACACTTTGTCCCGCTGCTATAGCTGTTACGGTGAGCGTCTGTGCGCGGCGCTCTTTGATGTCACTGCTGTAATGATTTCAGCTTTTTTTTTTTTTTCAGGGCTGCACCCATGGCACATAGAAGTCCCCGGGCCAGGGATCAACACCGAGCTGCTGCTGCGAACTCTGCCACAGCCGCAGCAACGCCAGACCCTCAACCCACTGCACTGGGCTGGGGATCGAACCCGAGCCTCCATAGCAACCCAAGCCCCGCAGTTGGATCAACCCGCTGCACCACAGAAGGAACTCCTGTACTAAGAAGATTTTTTTCCCTTTTTTTGGTCTTCCTAGGGCCGCACCTGCAGCATATGGAAGTTCCCAGGCTAAGGGTCAAATTGGACCTACAGCTGCCAGCCTACAACACAGCCACAGCCACACATGATCCAAGCCGTGTCTGTGACCTACACTGCAGCTCACAGCAACGCTGGATCCTTAACCCACTGAGTGAGGCCAGAGATCGAGCCCACATCCTCATGGATACTAGTCAGGTTCTTAACCTGCTGAGCCACAACAAAAACTCTGGCATTCTTTTAGTAATAAAGCATTTTTTCTTTTACCTTTTTTTTTTTTTTGTCTTTTTGTCTTTTCTAGGGCCGCACTCATGGCATATGGAGTCCCAGGCTCGGAGTCTAATAGGAGCAGTAACCGCGGCCTACGCCACAGCCACAGCAACGTGGGATCCGAGCCGCATCTGCAACCTACACCACAGCTCACGGCAACGCCGGATCCTTAACCCATTGAGCAAGGCCAGGGATCGAACCTGCAACCTCATGGTTCCTAGTCGGATTCATTAACCGCTGTGCCATGACGGGAACTCCATCTTTTACTCTTATTTTTAACTTAATTTTCATTTTCTTTTGGCGTACAGCTGACTCACAATGTCGTTAGTTTCAGGTGGACAGCAAAGTGAATCAGTGATACATAAATCCTTCCTTTTTCAGATTTTTTTCTCATATAGGTTATTACAGAGTACTGAGTGGACTTCCCCGTGCTGCACTAAAGGTTTTGTTTGCGGGGTCTTCTGGCCACTCCCACAACACACAGAAGTTCCCAGACCAGGGATCGAACTTGTGCCACAGCAGTGACAATGCCAGATCCTTAACCTGCTGAGCCACAAGGGTGATCCTACACTAAAGTATTTTTAAATTAAGCTATGTCCACTGTCTTTCTAGATACAGTGTGACTGCACTGCGGGCGAACCGCAGTGTAGTATAAACATGACCCTTGTGTGGCCGGGGAGCCAGAGTCCGTGCAACCCTCTATCCAGATACTCGCCTTGTTCAGGCTCGGGCCTGAACCCGCCACAACTCAGAGGCGGGCCTGGATCTGCTCTCCAGTGACAAGGCCGAGGAGTAAAAGGAGAGTCTGGGCAACCAGACCCCGACAGGCCTCTGCCCCCACCCCAGGACCCAGGCGGGACCGCCTCACCGCCCAACCCGGGCCCAGTGAGGACTCTCCCACGTCCTAAGATGACAAGACAGCCAGGAGAGAGTCTGAAGCAAGTCCAGCAGCCTCCGCAGGACTCAGATTAGCCCCGGCCCTGACTCGGGTGTTCGGTCTGCCGCCTGCTCTGGACCGCGTCTCTGACAGATCTGCGAAGGGGCCCCGACCCGCAGGAGCGGTCACTGCGACAAAGCAGCTGCCGAGGTCCCTCATCCCGGGCGAGGTGACACCCCGGGCCACACTGGGGTGTTTATAGGCCAGTGTGGTCCCCTGGCCATGGAGAGGAGGGGGCTCTGGGTGCCAAGGGACGGTCACTGTGAACGCAGCTGGCGGCTGTTGTCAGAGCAGCACTGGAAAGAAAAACACAGCTCCCTTCCTGAACGTCAGTGAGTTCGGGACAGTAACTCAGCCTGTGGTTTTCCCTCTGGATCCCATTTGCTCTTCGCTGCCAGGAATGGAGCGTGTGACACAACAGACGCAGCGTGGACGAGTCTCTGCGCTCACAGCCACCACTGGATGGTGGGCTCAGACGTGATTGTGGCTTTTGGCAACTGATGCGGCAGACGCTCCTACATTAGGGAATTCTGCTCCAACTGGGGGAAATGAGGCTGTTTTAGTGACCCCTGATCTCAAGTGAGACGCCCCGCTAAAAGATACTGTGCAGTCGCCACTGCAAAATTCAGAGGTCGGACCTGCCTTAAATAAGTCTTCTCACACGGGAACGCCCTTTCCCAGGTTAGCAGAAGCCCTGGGCTGGAGCCCTAAACCAATCTAGCAATCCTTGAAGTTAATCTGCAGTTTTTTTTCTGGATTTGAAGCCAACAAGAACAGTGACAAACACCCTGCAGCTTATTTGGTAAAGTAGCTGCCTGCTGCGGGCCAGCTCTCCTCTGGGCATTTTGCTTTCAATTCTACCTCATTCTCACAACACAGCTGACAAAGGGACTGCACTGAGACAGGGATATGTGACCTTTTTAGGATCAATCCTACCACTGGCTAATAAAGTTCTTTTAAAAAAAATGTGTATTTTACACCCACCTTCCCAATTAGGAAGAGGACAGGCCTGCCTGCTGACCACTTCTGCTCAGCGCTGCGCTGGAGCTTCTGGCCGGGACGATAAGCTCAGAAAAACAAATGAAAGGCATAATGACTGAAAAGAAGAAATTGTGGGGTTCCTGCCGTGATGCAGTGACTCGGGTTCAATCCCTGGCCCCAGCAGAGCGGGTTAAGGGTTAGGCATTGCCACAGCTGCGGCTTGGGGTCAGCCCCTGGCCGGGGAACTTGATGTGCTGTGGGCGCAGCCATAAAACTTGGAAAAAACTTTGCAATTAGTTCGCAGATAATATATATAGAAAGTGCAATTAATAAATTTATTTAGCAAAGGAACTAGACATCGTGAGTATGCAAATTCAATACTGTTTTTAAATACTAGAATCAAAGGGAAAAATATATAAAATATGAAACGGCTAAGGAGTAGCTCTTCTGGAAGATGTACAAGAACACAAGGCTGAAAACCACGAAGCGCCAGCAACCGACATTAAAGCTAAAGTGACAGACAGGTTCCTCCACGCGGGGGAGGGAAGGTGGAAGAGCTGGAGGCCCGGCACACTGCCGGGGGCGGCGGCGACGGGTGCGAGCCGCTTGGAAAACACTGGCGGTGTCTCCTACCCCTGCAGCCATGCACACCACACACCGCTGCAACCACGCACACCCCTGCAGCCACGCACACCACACCCCTGCAGCCACGCACACCTCTGCAGGTACACACACCTAGACCCATTAAGTCCACTCTGCGCTGTGCACACGACAGGGACATGAGCAGCGCCCAGGACACACACAGGGGCACAGCCGCAGCAGCAGCACTAAGGGGTCCAAGAGTAGGACCGAATCAGCTGAGGTCCCCTCACATCATGGCACCCTGCATGGCAACAGTGACGGGAGACCGCTCCTAAAAGCGGGAATTAGCAAAAACAAACAACAACAAAAAAAGAGGGCCAGACATAAGAAGGCGGTTATGATTCCATTTTCACAAAATTTCATTAGAGCCAAAACTGGACTACGGTTTTAGAGCTCAGGGAACTCGGGCCAGGGGCCATCAACCCAGAGAGGGTACAAAGGAGGCTGCGGGTGTCCTGGTGACGTTCCAGTTTTCACTACGAGGTGCCCCCACTTCCTGAAATGACAACGGGTGCACTCTCGTGTTCATATGCCATTTTTCAATGACAAGGCTCCTTCAAGAGAAGAGGACGTCACAAGTTAAGATTATCAGACACAAACTATAAAAAGATGCTTATGGTGTTTACAGAGATAAAACATACCTTGAAATATATAGAGAGAATAGGAAACTATAAACAGTACCAGATTTGAAGAATAACAAATTAGAACATCTAGAAGTGAAAAAAAAATCCAGTAACAGAAACTGTAATGTCAATGCAGCATATGAGACACAACAGAAAAAAAAAAAGTGATATAAAAGACCAGCCCATGGAACATTTCTAGTGCAAAGAGACACAAAAAAGAACAGATGAAAGGTTAGGAGGCGTGGAAGGCGGAGCGAGGGGCCTGGCAGACGGTTAAAGACAGCTCTGGGAGTTCCCATCACGGCTCAGAAGGAATGAACCAGACTAGTACCCATGAGGAAACAGGTTCAATTCCTGGCCTCGTTCAGGGGGTTAAGGATCCGGCATGGCTGTGGCTGTGGTGCAGGCTGGCAGCTGCAGCTCCAATTCAACCCCTAGCCCAGGAACCACCATATGCCGTGGGTGTGGCCCTAAAATGACAAAAAGAACGTCCATACACAAAAACAGACACAAAGTCGAAGAGAGAGATAATCAATCTTTGACGAAGCAGGTAAAGACTATACCGCGGGGGCGGGGGCGGGGGCGGGGGGGGGGCAGCCTCTTCAGCAGCGGCGTTAGGAAGGTGGACAGCGCACATGCATCAGTGAAGTCAGAACACGCCCTCACACTCCACACACAAATCAACTCAAACGGCTTAAAGACTAAACATAAGACAAGACACCATAAAACTCTTAGAAGAGAAGATAGACAACGTTCTCTGATATAAGTTGTACCAATATTTTCTCAGATCAGTTTCCCAAGGAAACAGAAATAAAAGCAAAAACAAACAAATGGGATAATCAAATTTATAAGTTTATGCACGGCAAAGGAAACCATAAACAAAATAAAAAAGACAACCTATGGACTGGGAGAAAATATTTGGAAATGATGCAAGTGATAAGTGTTTAATTTCCAAAATACACAAACATTCCGTGGCTCAGGGGAAACGCGAGCTGTGGTGTAGGTCAGACGCGGCTCGGATCCCGCGTTGCTGTGGCTGTGGTGTAGGCCGGTGGCTACAGCTCTGGTTAGACCCCTAGCCTGGGAACCTCCACATGCCGCGGGTGCGGCCCTAAAAAGCAAAGGGGAAAAAAAAGCTAAATAAATAAATAAACACAAATCAACAAACGTATCTACGAAACAACCACAGACCACAGCCGTGAGATGAGACCACGGCGGCGGCGGGGCGGGGATCAGGGGTCCGCAGGCCGAGGGCGGCGCGGGATGGGTAAACTCACGGTCCCAGAAACGCATGCGTGGCTGAGTCACCGTGCTGTGCGGCAGTTATGCTGCACATCAACCACAGTTCAAAACAGTTTTTAAAAATTTACCACCGGGTCAAGCAGAAATACGCAGCCCTGTCGCCCAGCAGCCGCCTCCCGGGCGCAGCCCAGAGGGACCTGTACGTTTCGGGCCAGCGGCTCCGAGCCCCGCACTCACGAGCCACCCGCACAGCGGGCACAGCTCCAAGGCGCACGGGGCGGCCTCAAGCGCAGCACAGAGGGACCTAAATCCATTCACGTAACTCAACACAGACCATGAGGAACTTCCGTGGGCCTAGCACCCAGGGGACGACGCTGCAGAGAAAACTGGGCGAACTGCCGTTAAAGGCCGGGCTCCCTCCCGGGGAGGAGCGGGCCGAGCTCGGGGCACCCTCGTGCCTGCAGCGCATGCGGGCACCGGCTCAGCAGGCAACGACCTCCTGACCCAGGCAGCTGGGTCCCCTGCCTGTCCCTGCAGTCACCGACTGACCACAGCCCCACGACACGCTGGGTTGGGGCACACAGAGCACACGCTGAGGACGCGCCAGGCACCAACCTGCTGAGGGCTCTGCCTCCTGGAAGCAGCCAGGGGCTGCCGAGGCCCCGAGTTCTGACCAGCAGCAAGGTCACTGTGCCCACCAGCCGCTCTGAGAGTCCGATGCTGCCGGAACGAGGCGAGTCTCACTTCCCCCTGGTCACAGGCTATCCCAAGTGTCCAGAGGTCACTGCCAGCCCTGCAACCCAGTTGCCACCTGGGCCTTGTCCCTGCAGCGCCTCTTCCACCACCCAAGGGGCTGCCAAACGACCACCTTCTCGCTAGTGGCCCCGGGGCTCAAGTCCCGGGAAAACGCGGACGTCCTATGCCTCCCGGGCTTCCTCCCCACGCGCCTGGAGGGGACGCACGAGGACCCCCGGGACCACAGCCCCTCCCCAGGGACTCCATCTCCAACATCTCGCTTCCAAGCTGGGTCACGGCCACGCGCACAGCGCACTGCATCATCGTGTATTTGTCCCGTGCTCAAAGTGTTTCAAAACAAAGATGAGGAAAGAAACGAGAGCGAGGACAGAATGAGAAACACGGGCGGGCCACAAACACACTGAAATCTGCCCCGTCCCACAAATACTGAAGGAAACACAAACTGAAATAACGAGGCACGTTTTCCCGGTCACATCAGCGGAGTTTTTAACAACGGGATCACGAAGCAGAGAGGACAAGGCAAGATGGACATTCTCAGAAAGTGCCGGCGGGAATACAACCTGGCACTGATCTGGCCCGAATTTAAAAATAGCCAGTGGTGAAAGTCATCTGCAGACGGGATTAAGATGGCGGAATAGAAGGACTGCAGCTCAACTTCTCTCATAAAAATAACAAAATTACAACCAAATGCCGAGCAACCTTCAACCAAATGGACTGTAAACTTCCAAAAAAGATATTCTACCCCAGAAGACAAAGAGGAGACCACATCAGGAGGCAGGAGGGGCGATTACACAACAGAAGCAGCCCCATGCCTCCCGGGTGGGAAGCCCCGCAGACTGGAAAGTAACTGCATCACAGAGACTCAGCTACAGGACTGAGAGTCCTGAGCCCCACGTCAAATCCCCACGCCTGGGGATCGGACACAGGGAGAAGGAGCCCCCGGAGCATCTGGCATTGAAGGCCAGCGGGGCTTGTGTGCAGGAGCTCCACGGGACTGGGGGAAACGGAGACCCCATTCTTGAAAAGTGCACACAGACTTTCAAGTGCACTGGGTCCCAGGGCAAAGCAAAGTCTCCATAGAAATCTGAGTCAGGGAGTTCCCGTCGTGGCTCAGTGGTTAACGAGTCCGACTAGGAACCATGAGGTTGCAGGTTCGATCCCTGGCCTTGCTCAGTGGGTTAAAGATCCGGCGTTGCTGTGAGCTGTGCTGTAGGTTGCAGACGCAGCTCGGATCCTGCGTTGCTGTGGCTGTGGCGTAGGCTGGCAGCTACAGCTCCTGTTAGACCCCTAGCCTGGGAACCTCCATATGCCGCGGATGCGGCCCTAGATAAAGGCAAAAAGCCAAAAAAAAAAAAAAGAAATCTGGGTCAAACCTGATTGTAATTCTTGGAGGATCTCCTGGGAAAACAGGGGTGACTGTGGCTTGTTGTGGGGGAAGGGCATTGGAGGCAGAGCTCTCGGGAACATTCATCAGCCTGCATTCCTCTGGAAGTAGCCATTTTCGGGAAAATCTGACCGCTCTCATCAGCGCTGAAAAGCCCCAGGCCAAACAATAATCCAGGTGGGATCAGAGCCCCACCCATTAGTAAACAGGCTGCCTAAAGACCCCTCAGGCACACAGCCAGCCTCTAATCTCACCCAGAGACAAAGCCCCACCCACCAGAGGGATAGGAATCAGCCCCACCTACCAGTGGGCAGGCACCAGTCCCTCCCACCAGAAAGCTAACAGCAAGCACCCCCCCCCCC